>VDFB02355915.1:0-301422 GCA_007258455.2 Sequoia sempervirens | reverse complement strand
TACAAAGCTTTCTAGATTAGAACAAACGCTTTGTTTTGGTGCTCTAAAAAATGTTTTCTTTTGACCAAAATGCTTTCAATATGTTGATGAAACGATTGATTTAATTTTTTTGACCAATTAAGACAAGGATTTAGAAACACTTCAATTGGTGATTAAAATTGGACAAATGCTTTTTGAGTTTGCATATTGCTATCTCTTTGTCTGAAATACATAATACTTCACTTTGGTGGACATGAAAAGAACAAACTGCTATCTTGTACACACTTTATTTTAGTTTTTTTGGATAGGGCCACTCGAGGGGCTTATAAAGAACATTGCAATGAAGTGTATACTATGTATTTTGTGTTTGGAAAGCTAGGTGTCTATCCTCTGCCCTCATGCCTTTTCAATGATCTTGGATGATGAAAAACATCTTGAGTTTCACACATTGTTTTTATTTAAAAGCACTACTTTTAGAGGGTTTTCCTTTTGAGACACATCCCACATTGGAGAACTCAAAGGTGACTCAAGCGGTACTTTTGTTTTGGTCTACTATATAAATAATTGTGGGTGTGACGAAAGTCATCAACCACCTGGTGTAGATGTTCTATATTGACGAAAGTCTTCCTCAGTACCTGTGAGATACATAAAAACCCGCAAGGGCTAGGAGACCTCTTAAATGAATGAATCACCACATGTATAGACACTAGATTATCCCAAAACATGGCTAAGAACTAATGTTGTAGAAGCCACCCCTTTTTAGCCAAACACATTCTTTGAAGTGGTGCATCAAAACTTTGATTATGAGAAGTTACTTACTTTGATTTGGAACTTTGATTCCAAAACTTCAAACCCTTTTGACTTAGTGTGAATCCTTTGAAAAGAGCCCTATATTTTCACTCCTTAAGGATATCTTAAAACAATATCTTTAAAGGTTTCCAGATATTTAGGCTCACATTTCAAGTCGCATTAAGAAAGAAGTTAACATTGGAAGCTATGACTTTAGCATTTCAACCTCCAAGAACTTTGAGCTTTTTTGGAAGCAAACATGTTTAAAGTTGTAGAAATTTAGGGTCAAATAGTTTTGATTGTTGTGTTGCATGATATCACTTTCCAAAATCTCAAATCAGATCAAGAAAAGTTATCCAAAACGACAAAATTCATCCAAGTTGCTGCCAAAGTAGAAACTAGAAAACAAAATTGAAGAGAGGCCGCTTTTGCTTTTATTTTTGGCGTAGTTGGCCGCAATTGACAAAAAAAATCTTCCGCTTTTTCTCTCTGTCTTATGATAGTCACTAGTAAAAACTTGCCGCTTTTGCTAAAGTATATGCACCTGATCTAAAAATTGTCGTAGTTGATCTTTTTTGTGCCGCACTTAACAATTTTTCTTGGCCGCAGTTGACTAAAAACTGGCCACTCTTGACAAAAATAGTTGCATTTGCCTGCAAAAATTCACTAGTTAGAAAAATCACAAATAGAGTTCACTTTTGAAAAATCTTACCACAATTGTCCTCAAGACTTGGCCGCTATTAACAAAAATTTGGCCGCTATTGACAAAAATCTAGCCGCTTTTGACAAAACAACCTCTGTTGCACTAAAAACAGTAGCAATTGCTTAAAACAGTAGCTTTTGACAAAATAGTAGCAATTGCTTAAAATAGTAGCTTTTGATAAAACAATAGCAATTGCTTAAAACAATCTAGCTTTTGACAAAACAATAGCAATTGCTTAAAACAATAGCAACTGCTTAAAAAAATAGCTATTGCTTAAAACAATAGCTATTGCTTAAAATAATAGCTATTGCTTAAAATAGTTGTTTTTGACAAAACAACTGCTATTGCTTAAAACATTAGCTTTTGACAAAATAGTAGCTATTGCTCAAAACATTCGCTATTGCTAAAAACAATCGCTTTTGATCAAGATGACCGCTTTTGTATTCACTATTCACCAATCTTGAAACTCGTAACATAGGTTGCTTTTGCTGAATCTACCCCAGTTGTCACAAAAAACTTTGCCGCTATTGACACAAATAGAACCGCTTTTGCCAAAACTTATCATTTCTGAGCTCTCTGTTACCGGTCACAAACCAAAATAGGGACCACTACTGCTATAAGTTTTGCATCACAACATCCCAAACACACAACCATAACATCCCCAAAACATGTCAATCTATTACCTGTTAATGAATGAAATAACCTTTGATAGATAAATCAAGTAATGACTCTAAACCCAAATTGGCACCTATTTAAATCTGTTAAAAGCTCCGAAAAGCTCACAATTGCATTTGTGGATTTTCTCTGAATTTTATCGAGGTACAACTCCCTCTTATGATCTTCGATGAATTAAAACTGCTGTGTTCTTTTAACCAGAAAGTTGTAAAGGCAACTAACACTAGCTCATAAAAATGAAACTAGTGCAAGGGCAGAGGACATAGCCATCTATGATCAATACAAAGATTGAAAATCATGACTTTCAAATCTAATTAATGTAAATGAATTAGACTGCAATAAATAAAAGATATATAGCTCATATTTCAAAGAAAACATAGCTATATCATACACATAACACCAAGATTAGCATACTTCAAATCTTTTAATTCGTAACACACCGATTACAAGCTATTGCAGTCTGTAATAAATATTATTCCTTCTCGAAAACACCCCTAGGTGTATCTAGAGAGATCAAAAGCTCCTTCTTTCATACTTAACCTCTAATTTATAATATGGCTAAAGCCATTGAATGGACACTAAAGCCGTTACTAAATTAGCGACTTCTTATATCCCAAGTGTTTATCGGGAAGTTGATAAGAACAATGGAAATTTTGCTAGGAATAGATATCGACAAAGAAAATCGATCATCACCCGAGCAATAGCTGTCAAGGACCAATCATTTCACTAATCTTTAATACAACATATGAGGATACAAAGCGGTGGCACGTGCGAGTTGTCTGATGAGAAATTGTAATTCAATCGATGCAAGCAGGCCATAAATGTGAATTAAATTTACATCTTATCAATCTCAAAAGAATGCACCCATGTCTAACCAAAATTCTATAAATTCAGGAAGTGTCACCTTCCTTTCACAATCGATTGCATCCAACATGGAAAGCTCCCAAAGTGATCGAAATTCTGCAAATGACTACATTATTCTGGAGGAAATTGAGTGCAGCCCGTTGTTCAGGCACACTTCTGATCAGCTGAAAGAGGTCTTTATGGTACAAAGCAAAGTGGAGGAAGAAGTGTTCCAAAGTATCCTGGGCGAGGCGTTTCTGAGCCAAGCTCATGTGCATAATACCACTATGCTGGAGCAATTCATTTACACAGTTGTCAAGACTTCTGCCATCAAGACTGGGACATGAGAGCACTGGAGTGTTTGGTGCAACCAGAATTCCATCATCGTGTCAGGGTAGCGATAAATGGACTTAGCTATTATCCTCGAACTGGGTTGATAGTTGATGCCATTTGCATTGCATCTGCTATCTAGGATGAGACTCTGGAGGAGGCCATGGCTCTGCTGTGTATTGGAGCAGTGATGAATGACATGGGACTGTTTGTGCAATTCCTTCAGTCGCACGAGAACCTACTATCATCGGCTCAAATTGAACACTTGCAAGTTGTTACTGAGAGCATCCATGTCCTGATGTTTGCCTTTTGCACCTGAAATGTTCACCAACCTGGGTTTTTGTACTCGAACCAAGCAATTGTGGCTATGCCAGCATAATGTAAAAATGTTCATATATGAATAAAATATCTCTTTTTGGTGTTATTTGTGCTTTTACATCTATGGATTGCTTGTTTATGTTCATATTATGCTTGGAAAATACTAGCTTCCTTCTGTATAACATCTTAATTAAGTAACCAAACTAGAAATAATTTGGATTAACCAATATAATTCTTCATAGGCGGTAAAACTGATGGTTCACATAACTTAAGAAAACTCCGTCCAAGTACAAAATGACTTAGAGAATGCCACCTGAGGTATAAATTGCGAATGAAGTTTCCAAACTTTGACTCATGGCTCAATCGGTTTCGTACATGCACTTTGGGAGAAAAAGGATGTTCGGATATGACAAGAGAACACCGCCCAATGAAGGACAAATAAGGTAGGTGGTAAAATGGGAGGTTTGACAAACCTAACAAAACACCACCCAATTTCGAAAGCAACAACAAAAGACCACCTGAATGTAGATTAGGTCTAAGACTTAGGAAAAATAGTAAGATAACATACCAAATAAAGATTTAGGAAAATTTATGGGTAACAGTGGCTTTAGCTGGGGACAAGGAATGCAAAGGATGAAGCAATGAACCCAAAATCATAAGCATAGGCCAGTCCTTTCCATTGGGTGCAGAGTCAAGGAGAAGGAACAACTAAAGCAAGCCAAAGTGAGACAAAACAAGGAAAGAAACACCTAAACTACCAACGTAACAAAATTTCAACTATGTACATGGTAGGATGATCCTACCTCAAGTGAAACTCGAGATAATTATGTAAATCCATTAACAGGTTGGGAGAAGTAGCTGCCTGTGCGAAACAATGCTGGGTGATTGAAAACTGTGTGTACAAAAAACTCAGTAGTTGAATGACTCATATTAATGCTTCCCTGTGTATGCTCACTTGAATCTTCTTGCACAACATCCAATTTAAGATTGTTCCGCACATCCTGTACTTGACACTCTGAACAAGAAGAAAAGAGCCCTTGAATTGGACACCCCACATATACATTATGAGGTGAAGGGAATTCCTGATCACTGTGTGTAGAAGCAATTATATTGTCTAAAGGTTTAGGACCACAATTTGTAGTTTGTACAACATAAGACTTACTAGATTCCACTGTTGATTCATCAATCATAGTTCCTCTTTCAATTTCATCCACTCCATATGTTGATTCTAATAATTGTACTAATGCCCTTGAATCTTGTATAATGTTCCTTTCAAAATAAAAAGATTCTGAAACAAATTGTTCAGTTGCTTTATTTACAATTGCCCTACCTTCAAAGATTTCACTGGCAGACTTGAACCTCTCATGACTAATTTGTGTTCCAGGAAAGAAGATGTCTGAAGATTCAATTACCTTTTGGAGTTGATCTTTATTTTCTCCTTTAGTTGGGATATTAGTATTTTCCTCTTTTTGTCTCTGGTCATGATCAACTGCAGCTCTGAGTAAATGACCACCTTCTTTTAACATTAATTGATCTTCTAAATTTATGAAAAGAGGGTTATCATGTATTTTAAATTCATCAAAATCAAAGAGAGGATTAAGATGAATTGACCACCATTCTTTCTTCTGAAGATCATCATTCCTAGAATCATCATCTCCTTCCAAACTTAAGCATATATCCTTATTCTCCACCTCTTTAAAAAGGAAAACTTCATATTTCAGAGAAAGAAGAGAGGTCGATACCAAATCTTTTGAGCTAGCCTCTGAAAGAGAGAGTTTATCAAAAGAAGGGGTTGGAGTCAATGGTTGCTTTATCGACAACTCCTCATCTTCATCATCACTAGATGAACTATAATCACTTTCAATTTCAACAGAGGTGCATAAGTTCAAGGATAAATCAACGTAGGGGTGGTTATGCCTATCGTTAGGCTGATGTACATTATCAAGAATTGTTAAATTCATATTTTTCGCAGTAGGCTGGCATTTAACTGGAAGGTTGGGAAAAGTTTTATAATTGGTTTTGAGCTTCATGCTTGAATTTACTTTCCACTTGCCAACTACAATGAAATCATCTTCAACCTTCACTACCTCCTGCTGAGCTTGCTCAATTCCTCAAATTTTATCTCTTTTCAGGAGTAACTGTATGTCTGGTTCAAGAGAAAAAATGAATATGTGGTATTGAATCTTTGCGCTAGGATTTTCTAGGGTAGGAATCTTTTGAAGAGACTGGTTGAAGCGGTAGACAAAATCCCGCATCGTTTCAGCTTTGTTTTTCATAATTTGAAAGAAGTGACGTAGGGTAGCTGCAACATTAGTTGGGGTTCCGTAGCATTAGAGAAATTTTGTCTTAAGGACATGCTAACCAGTGATGCTCCCTTTTTCAAGTCTTTTGAACCATTCAACAATTTTCTCAATCAAAATTTCAATAAAAATCCTTACAAACACATCTTCATCCTGGATTCCTAAAACTACACTTATAGCCATCATAGCTAAAATATGGTCCTTAGGATCTTGTTCATTCTGACCTAAGAATTTATGAAATCTCCTCCGGGATCCTTTAGGTAGATCATGATATTGTGATAAAGCAAGGGGACCAACTTGGTTGCACCAAAGATTTGAAGTCATAAACAACAAACAGACTCGCCAAATCACCTAGAATAAGGTTATGAAAAGAAGATTACTATGGTGGACGAGCCAGAGGTGGATTCTGAGGCCAATATGCAGGTGGATCCCTTGGTTGACGTGGTGGCAGATTGGGTTGCCCGTTCCTCTTCTTCTTCCAAGATAAAATTCACTCGCATATAATCTGCCGTGCTCCTTCTGTATCTCCACGCGAGTGTATTTAATTGTGATATGATATCTTCTTGCTCTGCTCCAACCCAATCTAAATCTAGTTGCAAAACAGGGAATACATCATTATGCAAAAGTACCATCTTGCTGCATGACATAATGGCGATTGTTAGACTTTTGACTAATTTTTTCCCCAGCGGAGTCGCCAAAAATCTGTTAACGAATGAAATAACCTTTGATAGATAAATCAAGTAATGACTCTAAACCCAAATTGGCGCCGATTTAAATTTGCTAACAGCTCCGAAAAGCTCACAATTGCATTTGTGGATTTTCTCTAAATTTTATCGAGGTACAACTCCCTCTTATGATCTTCGATGAATTAAAACTGGTGTATGCTTTTAACCAGAAAGTAGTAAAGGCAACTAATGCTAGCTCATAAAAATGAAACTAGCACGAGGGCAGAGGACATAGCCATCTATGATCAATACAAAGATTGAAAATCATGACTATCAAATCTAATTAATGTAAATGAATTAGACTGCAATAAATAAAAGATATATAGCTCATCTTTCAAAGAAAACACAGCTATATTGTACACATAACACCAAGATTAGCATACTTCAAATCTTTTAATTCGTAACACGCCGATTACAAGCTATTGCAATCTGTAATAAATGTTATTCCTTCTCGAAAACACCCCTAGATGTATCCAAAGAGATCAAAAGCTCCTTCTTTCATGCTTAACCTCTAATTTAAAATATGGCTAAAGCCATTGAATGTACACTAAATCCGTTACTAAATTAGCGACTTCTTGTATCCCAAGCGTTTATCGAGAAGTTGATAAGAAAAATGGAAATTTTTCTAGGAATAAATATCGACAGAGAAAATCGATCATCACCCGAGCAATAGTCGCCAAGGACCAATCATTTCACCAATCTTTAATGCAACGTATGAGGATACCAAGTGGTGGCACATGCGAGCTGTTTGATGAGAAATTGTAATTCAATCAACGCAAGTAGACCATAAATGTGAATTACATTTACATCTTATCAATCTCAAAAGAATGCACCCATGTCTAACCAAAATTCTATAAATTCAGGTAGTGTGACCTTCCTTTCACAATCAATGGAATCCAACATGGTGAGCTCCCAAAGTGATGGGAATTCTGCAAACGACTACATTATTCTGGAGGAAATTGAGTGTAACCCGCTATTCAGGCACACTTATGATCAACTGAAACAAGGTCTTTGTGGTGTAGAGTGAAGTGGAGGAAGAAGTGCTCCAAAGTAGCCTCGGTGAGGCGTTTCTGAGCCAAGCTCATGTGCATAATACCACTATGCTGGAGTGATTCATTTACACAGTTGTTAGGACTTATGGTTGTCAAGACTGGGGTGTGAGGGCACTGGAGCATTTGGTGAAACCTGAATTTCATCATCGCGTCAGGGTGGTGATAAATGGACTTAGCTATTATCTTCAAACTGGGATGATAGTTGATGCCATTTCCATTGCATCTGTTATCCAGGATGAGACTCTGGAGGAGGTCGTGGCTCTGCTGTGCACTGGATTAGTGAGGAATGACATGGGACTGTCCATGCAATTCCTCCAGTCACACGAGAACCTGCTATCACCGGCTCAAATTGAACACTTGTAGGTTGTTACTGAGAGCATCCATGTCCTAATGTTTGCCTTGCACACCTGAAATGTATTTCTCTTACCTATTTTTGTGTCCTCCAACTTGGGTTTTTGTACTCGAACCAAGCGATTGTGGCTATCCCAACATAATGTAAAAACGTTCATATATGAATAAAATCTCTTTTTGGTGTTATTTGTGCTTTTACATGTATGGCTCGCTTGTTTTTGTTCATATTATGCTTGGAAAATACTAGCTTCCTTTTCTATAACATCTTAATTAAGTAACCAAACTAGCAATAATTTGGATTAATCAATATAATTCTTCATAGGCGGCAAAACTGATGGTTCACATAACTTAACAAAACCCTGCCTAGGTTCAAAATGACTTAGAGAATGCCGCCCGAGGTATAAATTGCGAATGAATTTTCCAAACTTTGACTCATGGCTTAATTGATTTCGTACATGCACTTTGGCAGAAAAAGGAAGTTCGGATATGACAAGAGAACACCGCCCAATGAAGGACAAATAAGGTAGGCGGTAAAATGGGAGGTTTGACAAACCTAACAAAACACCACCCAATTTCGAAAGGAACAACAAAAGACCGCCCGAATGTAGATTAGGTCTAATACTTAGACAAAACAGTAAGATAACATCCTGAATAAAGATTTAGGAAAATTTATGGGTAACATTACCCAAATCCAGTTCCACTCTATACACCCATGGGGACATCATATGCCAAAAATGTCAATGATATATCAACTATGGATTCCCCTAATCAAGGTTTTAACACATCTTGTCACATGACATATTTCAATCAAAATCCTCATCAATATCAAAATCTCTCTTATCAAGGGTTTCAAAATCACCATCAAGGACTAAATCTATAACAACAAAATGCCATAAATACACTTGAGAAAATGATTGATGAACTTGAATGGAATCAAAAGACGACATATCATCAACATGTTCAACGTCAAGACATTACATATCCACAACAAATGAACATCATTCCACAAACACCTCAATATCCCCATCAACAACCCTTCCCACATCATCAAAACATTGATGCATATCAACAACAAAGCCTATTTCCACAACATCAATGGTCACAAAATCAAAATTAGATCACCCAACATCAAAATCAAATCCATCAACAATATCAAACCCCCAATCAACAATATCCACATCAAAATCATCAAAATCATCAATCTCAAGACCAACAAGAAATTTCATCTCAAATGCAACAATCATCTCCACCACAACAAGCCTCACAATCCAACCACACTGTTGAACGTAAATATACTCCTTTAGGGGATCCAATTGAGAGGGTATTAAACAAATTAGTCAATTCTAAACTTATTACACTTCCAAAACCACCACAAAGTGGTGAATCTAGCATCAAATTCCCATGGTACGATGACAAGGTCTACTATAAATACCATGGAGTAAAAGGTCATGATACGTCAAAATGTGTTACAATCAAAAATATCATCCAAGACCTTATTAATCAAGGAGAAATAACTATTGAAGATGACATTTAAGGACCACCTACCAATGACAACATTGACAATATCTCAAATTTGAATGTTGAAAACAATGATCAAAAGTCATCTACCATTGATCACATTGACAATGACTCTACATCATCCAATGAGCAAGAGGACATACATCAAGAATTTAATCCCAAGCATGATCAAAATCCATCACCCAAGTCTAGCAATGGTTTAGTCCAAGATATATTGGCATCATCCAACCTCATGGCATTACATATTGATGATCATGAGACTCTTAATCCAACACTTATACCCAATGTAGAAAATATAAGCCAAGAGCTATCACCCATATCTCCACATTTCGAGGAAATTCAAGGATCATTTACTTACTAGAAATCACTTCTTTGAAATTGATTCATGTCAAGAGCATGAACCAAAGCATATCGAAGATAATACCATATAGAGTCAAGATCAAGAATACATATCATCAAGATACTACAATGACTTGGAAAATATCTTCCAAGACATCCAATGTTTTCCAAAAGAAGAACAAATCCATACACCAAGCACACATACACCTACCCATGAGATGCTTACTCCTAATGGACATGTAGATGATCTTCATACAAAACAAGAGTCTCATACTCTTGATATCATTACCAAGGAACAAGAGTCTCCTACTCTTAACATCAATACACATGATCAAGATATAGCAAAATCTAGAGACATATCGGAAATGGATCATGAAGAAGACTTCTACAGAAGTTGTGAATCAGAAACATCCTCTAAAGGCATATCAAAAATGAATCATGACAAAGACTTTTACGTGGATAGTGAATCATCAACACATGTTGAAGAAGCATTAAAATATGATATTTCACAAGATCAAGCTGAAGATACCAATCAAGAAGTTATCCCACATATGGAGGATCTTATCGCTTATAAACTTGGATCATTGACCTTTTATTAGGGAAATCTATCTTATCAATGAAGAAGCTATCACCTTTGAAGATCCACAAAAAAGCAAATAAGGATTAGCACTTTGTGTTAGGGTTAGAGATGGCAGATATCTAACAATTAAATGCAGATTTAAGTAATAAACAAAGAAACTAAAACACACACAGAATAAATCATAACACAAATAATTTAACGTGGTTCACCCAATCTGGGCTACATCCACCAAACTGCAGCCATCCAATACTTTTATTATCCAGTACAAAACCTATTACAATGTTGCGAATAATCGCATTTTTTATCATACTGAAATACCCATCCGAACCCCTTTTTAACAAGCTTAGAAGCTTCCAGATTTTAGGTTCTACAAAATTGGATCAATCGCCACATACCAACACTTTGTTTCCAAGGTAAATCATATCCTATTGGTGCAAATACCATAGCATAGAAATGTGGGCATGGATTTTTGGAGAGTTACAAATGGATACAACTCATTAAAGCTCCTCAACTATAGCATGGAAATTTTGGGTGCCCATGTCATGTTGACTGTTGCTTTTGCAAGATTGGAGCTATTTGCTAGAAGTGGGAATCCAATTTGTTACTTATTCTTGGAAATTTCATGGGAGTGGTTTTTATTTTTATTTTCTTCCATGCATTTTCAAGGACTTTTCCAAGTTGGGTGTGAGAGATAGAGGTTGCAGGAAATGGAGATAGTGGATGCATTATTGAAGGTTACATGATAATTTTGAATTCATTATTCTTCCATATTTTTGGAGAGGAGAAGAGGAGGCATGGTTGTTCTTGGAGAAGAAGGAAAATACACTTTTTTGGAGCTTTTGAAGGTGTGTTGCAACAACAAATATATTTTGATATCCATGGTTGAAGATCAACAAAGTTGATTATTGAAAATTGCAACTTGGAGAGTCAATTTCATAGTGTAGGATGATGATTTAAATAAGAAGCATTTGTAGTTTGTTTTTTATATTGTTTTTTTTGTCATATAGAAGATTTATATTTGTTTTGTAATGATTTTCTTCAGCCTGTATGGCTGCACAAACTTATGTAATCAAATTTATTTGAAATTGTGAAACATTGTTGCAAGTTGAATAGTGAAGATTAAATCTATTGTTGAAAATTTGTTGCATCATGTTTGTTGTTGCTAGTGTTGAAATATTTTGTGTGACGGTTGTGTGAGACCCATCTTGCATTAGTGGCATCAGAGCAGGAGTTCCTGAGTTTGCAAGTAGAGTGTCTAAGAGTTTGCAGTAGGACCTGTGAGTTGTGGGTTGTGAGAAGATACCTCCAAGAGTAGCCCAACATGGTAGAGGTGGAGGTATAAATCCTCTTGATGTTGTTTGTGGTGATGATTTCAAAGCCCTTAAAAGGTAAGTAGAGACATTGTAGGAAGAGCTACACAAAAGAGTTAAACATAGAGGAAGAGAACTTGAGAGTGAAGAAGAAGATGAATCATTTGAGACATCTAGTCAGTCAAGTGGTGGATGAGATGTAGCTGTAGTTGCTGCAAATAACCCTCTAATTGTTGGATTAACAAAAATGGAAAAAGACCAAAGATGGAAGTTTGAACATTTAATGGAGGCTTAAATCCAAAGGATCTCATAGATTGGATAAATGAAATTGAATAATTCTTTGAGTTTGAAGAGATTGAAGACCCTTACAAAGTGAATTTTGCAAAAACAAAATTGAAGGGACATGTTAGCATTTGGTGGAGAGAAGCCCATTTATAAAGACGACAAAGAGGAAAATATAAAATCACAAGGTGAGATAGAATCGTGGGAAGGATGGAGAGGAAATTCATTCTTGTAGATTAAGAACTTGAGTTACTCAAGAAGATGTAGATTTTGAGAGAAGGAATGAAAACTGTAAAGAGTATATTGAATAATTCCACAAAGTCCTTATTAGAACCAGACATGCTAAAGCAAATAAGGAGAAAGTAGCCTGATACATCAATGGGTTGAAGCCTAGCATACAAGAGGAATTGGAATTAGTGAGAATGTACACCATAGACTATGCATATCAATTTGCACTAAAGGTGGAAGAAAGATTAAATAGAAAATTTGAAAATAAGAAAAGAGGAAGGGGTCGTGGTGGAAGAACTGGAAGTGAAGATCAAGAAGAGAACAAAGGATCCAATAGCGGTCAAACAAATAAGAAAAATGAAGACTATAGCAACAATAAAATCATAGAAATGATGATTCATATTACTTCCATGATCAAGATTCAAGAGAAGGAGGAAGATCCGGTAGAGGAGATGTAAGAGAAGGTTTTAGAGTAACTTATTTTTGGTGTGGGGAAAAGGGACATTGAGCTTATGATTACCCTCACAATCATATGATCTCTTTTATGTCAAGATCATATGATCTCTCATGCAGTTTGTTGAATTGAATTGTTAAATTTGAATTTAAAACTTATTTATTTAATTTATTTTCTTTTTATTAATAATCATGCAAATACCTAAAACATATTAAACTATTTATACATACATACATACATACATACATATATATATATATATATATATCTTTATTATATTATTTAATATATATATAAATATAATTTATGCAGTTTATTATTATCAACCATTTGAAAGTAACATCTTTTATTTTTCCAATTAATTTTATTTTCACAAACATAATAACCATAAACATAGTCATTAATTAAATCATAACACACAATTGATGTATTCACAATGCAATCATAATCATACACAATGCAAGATGAATGCAACTATGTGAGTGTGTGTGTGCATCGAGTTTCCATCATGCTAATCATTACCAAGCGACTAGGATACTTCTAGCTCAGCCATGTTCTCGCCTTCAACTTTTTTTTGCACTCATTTGCGCTTAGATTTATGTCAATAGGTTAGTCCATAAAACTATAATCCATAATAGAAATATTCACATAATAATAATTCATCATCATTTTAATCACAATAATCATGCATTTTAAGATATCATCTAATTTATCATCCACGAAAATACATTAATCACATATTGTCCAATGGTCTCATCTAGTTCTATTGATAATCAAATAAAGTTTTATGCAAGAAAAATTGAGATGTGACACTTGTTTTAAGAGAAATTGCTCACAACTACTACTTGGATTCATTCCCTCAAGTTCCTTAGGAGAGGAGTCTAACATCTATAGGATCTTTATAATTGGTTTTCTTCACCTCAGGCTAGAGTGAAGTTCAACATAAGACGGGTTGATTTTCTAAGATGTTAAGTTGTAATTGACTTCGCTCCTCAACACTTGCACAAATTATTTATGAGATCTCTCAAGCTTTAGTGGAAGAATTATAAGTGGTATTTCGACACTCCCTTTAGTAATTACACTTCAAGGAAAGGTTATGTAAGTGGCTCTCACCTCATATTCCAACAATTCACAAGTTGAATGATAGATGGTTTCTTGAAAGTCACTTAATTTCATCTAGGAAAAAAGATTTCATACAATCTGGGATTCTGGGGTGCTATTGTTGAGCCCAAATTGGTTGACTTTGCATGGTGCTTGTTATATTAGGCCTTACCTATTGGCCCACCTATTTGGTGCATCTTGGTGTTTCCAATCCAAGATGTTCTTTTTGTAGGAAACCTAAAACTCTTTTACACCTCTTTTGGTATTGTTCTTGTGCCCAAAATGCCTAATATTTTTTCCCTTTAAGGCTTGAATTATCACTTGGCACAATGCTTGGTGTAGGAGCACCCTAGCATGAACATGCCTCCATGAGGCAATTTTAGGTTTTTGATTTCGTGTTGATGATTTCATGATGTAATAAGGTCTTAATGGCCACATTTAGCTTGTAATAGGTCTTAGATAGTTGTTTTGGATCCATTGGGCATATAATGTAAAAGTTGTTAAAATTGACAAAATGTTGTCAAGCAATATTGTAAAAATGCAAAAAATGCCAAATAGAGGAATGTGAAGGGTCAGGTAGTTGGAGAGTTAGGTTGAGTCATTTTTTTTGGTTTATATAAGCATTTTGAAGCTTCACAAACTTCAAGGAAGGCTAGAGGATGATGTATGAGGGAGAAATTCAATGTAATTCTTAGATTTCTGTTATTTACCAGCATTTTATCTGATTTCAGGCCATTGTACGACCATATATTGTGCTTAAATCCTCTTCTCCTCTATAGTAGATAAAATCCCTATGAATCTTCTTCAATATTCTTTTGGTTTCATTTAAATCCATGCAAATTTGAAGAAGTTATCATCAATTTTGTCTAGGCGGGTGAAAACCCTAATCTAGGGTAACAGTGTGCATTCAAAATTATGTTTCTCCAAATTTAACTGATGAAATATCCTATAAATTGGCAAGAAGGTAGTTTGATATGTATTTTAAGAGATCTCAAGGTTGCAGAGTCTGAGGTTGTGGTCTTGGGCCGATTCAATGAAGCCCTAGGTTTGTAAATGGTGTAAAAGACTAGTAAAACTGTGAGCAGTGGAGATTTAAGGAGTTTTGATTATGGCTTTTGAGTCCTTCATTGGTGATAATGCTTTTAAAAGATGCTTAGGTGTATTGTGAGTCCATTTCCTGATAGGGTTTGGTGGATTGATCAGAATTTGAATCCATTTAAAAGTTTGTCCTGTATGGCAGAGTTGTCACAGTCCTATTTTGGAGTCAAGAAAGAGGTTTAGAATAGGTGTTTGATAAAATGACTTGAGTAAAGTGTGGAAAGATGGTTTTATTGATTTGTGCAGATGTATTTGAACATGCTTGTGGCTTCCACAAAGGAAATTGGGCTTGGAGTTTGGAGTTGTCTTGTGTATGTGGCCTAAATGGGCCTAGTTGATGTTAGACAGTGTACTTTGAAAGTTCACATGCTTGAGATGTTTAAGTTGGTGATAGGGTTTGAGTCAGTCATGTTGATGTTGCTAAGGTGGTGAGTAACCTGGTTGTGGGTCTGAGAGTTTGTAAGTTTTAAGTTGCCTTGTAAAGGAAAGTTGTTTTGAAGGTTAGTTATTGGGAAGAATGAATCCCATGGGTGTGGTGTGTGACTACAATTGATTGAGTTGTGACCCCTGCATTGCATGAATGCCATCTTGGGAGATGACGCCAAATTTATGGTTGATTTCTGCTAGCTATGGCATGCTTTCATACTAGAGATTTTTTGCATTTGGAAAGATAAATTCTATAAATTTAATTAAATCTTCTTTGGATATGAATTTTGTTACTCACTCCAAATTATTGGTTATCTCTAATGTGCTCTTGCAGATTCATGTTAAAGTCAACAAGGTGTTACTCGCGCTCTAGCATCTCCGAAATTTGATTGACTACTAGAAAAATGCTCCTTGCACAACAACCAAGGTGTCACCTTTGCTAACTCATGCCAGATGCCCCCATCATTCCAAGAGGTGCAATCACTTCAATTCTACCGATTGTTACTAAGAAATTTGATGTAGGACTACCACACTACTCCTACCATTGCTTATGAGATAACATTCTAGATGCACACCGTCTCCTCCTCTAGCTTTTGGCTACCATGGAGGGAGGTCCCCATTGTCACATCACTCATCCATTTCTTCACAACAACATGAATGGGTCCCTCTTAATAATATGAAATCCTCTCAACTCTAGTTGGCTATCTCTCTGCCTTGACACGACTAGATTCTTATGTAGGATTAAAAAAACTACTATTAATGATAGATTGGAGTTGATAAATAGTGGTAGAGATTTGTAGGGTGGTAGGTGGTATAATCTTGATGATTAGGATACCCTCTTTCTTTTAAGATTGTCTTTGTGACTTAATGTTCTTTTTCATAATTATATTAATCTAATAACTTGTAGTTTAAACTTTATGTTGTCTCATGTTCTCATTTTGAAACAATGTCTTTCTTATTTTGCTCACATCTTTTACCAATTTATCTTCAAAACTTTATCCCTTTAACACCAACTTTTTAAAAGATTTAACCGTACAACATTTATTTAAATATATACTCTTTTCATTAATATTAATAAAAAAAGAGAATAAAAGACCAAATAATAGAGGTGATACGATATGATATGATATAGCCGGACAGAATTGTCGGCGCGACAGCAAATTTCTGTATACATCGAACACGCCATGTCAGCAAATACGATTCTGTTAATAGACGCCCATTTACGAGCTCATCAATGAATGGTTTCCAAATTTCTCGCTGCCATCACATCACCTTGAGCCAAAATCTGTCGTCGTGTCCAGCCATTAGTTTCTCGAATTCATGAATTCTCTTACAATAATGATTATTATCACTTCTGCAAACGCTATTTTTTCTCATCTCTTGAAGAAATGGCTATGGTATGCTTCTTTATACTGCTTATCGGAGAGTCGAACTCTAGACCTAATTTTTTCTTTTTTCTGGTGTGAGAACCAAAGAAGGTACGAATAAAAATATTTCTCGGCCGACGATGATGAACATCACGTCGAGTGGAGTATGGGAAGGTGACAAACCATTGAAGTTTGCGCTGCCTTTACTGGCCCTGCAGATTTCGCTCGTCATTTTCTTCACGCGATTGCTGCGTGCGCTGCTGAGGCCACTCAGGCAGCCCGGGGTCGTCGCTGAAATAATCGTAAGCATGTAAACTTCATTTTCTGTTCGAGAAAATATTTTTGTAATTTTATTTTAGCTTGATCTTTTCTGTAGAAATTTCTTTGTAAATTTTCTTTAAATATCCTCTTTCTTTGGAAATTTATTTGAAATTTTCTTTAAAGTTCTTTGTCTGTTTGAGTCTTTGAGAATTTCTGTGTCATTTTGGCGTACTATGTAGAAGAATCTTTGTATGTTTTAGGACTTTTCTAGTTGTATACTTAAAAAGAGCAGTCTAAGCCTTCTATTTTATTTTTGTTTATGTGGAATAGAGCGGAAGAATTTTAACGTAGACGAGGAAAAAGATAGTCTATTGTATATGTATATGTGTGTTTTTCTTTATATCCATAAATAAATAAACATTCTTATATGTGCGTGAAAAGTCAAAGTTGTCTTTTAGGTAATGGTAGAATCAAACTCTATTCAGCACTCTTATGTATTAATTAATTCAAATTCAAAATACCTTCTTTTAGAGGCCAGTATCTTGTTCGTTACCTTATATATTGTTCAAATTTGATACCCTTGAGGTCGTGGAAACCTGGAAACCTACAAATGGATCTTATTTGGATTATCTTATTATAAGGAAATAAATACAACTTACACTAATTTAGAGTCCGAATAACAGTAACAAAAGAGTACATAGCAGTCACTGCTATGTACTCTTTTGTTACTGTTATTCGGACTCTAAATTTCGGACTCTAAATTAGTGACTGCACTGCTATGTACTCTTTTGTTACTGTTATTCGGACTCTAAATTTCGGACCCTAAATTAGTGACTGCTATGTACTCTTTTGTTACTGTTATTCGGACTCTAAATTAGTGTAAGTTGTATTTATTTCCTTACAATAAGATAATCCACGACCTCAAGGGTACCAAATTTGAACAATATATAAGGTAACGAATTAAGAGTTGAGACTGAAAGATGCAATTGCTAAAGAAAGGGTTAGGATGTTCTTAGCTTTGTTTGCCGTTCTTGGGTAGTCAATAATTGATGCCATAATATGGATTGTGATCAACGATTTAACTCGCTTTCTGAAATCGGGTCAACATTCCATGCAATTTAACAAACTTGCCTAGAATGTTTTCCTCTGCTCTTAGTTTGGGCTGCACCTATGAACTGGTCTTTGGTACTTGTGTGCCTGTGTAACTAAAGAGGGGTGGTTTTGAGAAGCACCTTGGGGAGATTACTAGTTTTCACAGAGAATGCGTTAAAACTTCCTTGGTGATTAGTTAATCCCTATTGCCAATGAACACGTTAGAATACAAACCATGAGGAAAAACAAGATGTCTTGATATATTGACAGTGAAGAATTTATTTTGCAAGCATTAATGTGATGCTTTTAGTTTTTGTGATGTAGTGTGGATTAGATCCAATTGATTGATGCTAAACAAATGGTCTAGGACTTGTCCTTAAACATAGGTTCCTTGGTGCTCAATTCAAAATATTTGGCATGCAAGCCGATAGGTTATTACTCTTAGAGGTGTTCTGACAGTGGCTGCACAGTCCATGTACATTAAAACTGTGCATGATTTAAATTGGCGTCTTAATGGAATTCGAAGGTTACTGGCGATACACCTCGCCTATGACTGGTGTTCTGTAACTGATGAGAGTGGAAGAGTAAGCGGTTCGAGTGCTCAATTAATGTAACATAATTTTGTTTTGCACTTATATCTCTATTCTGTCGATTCACAATCAGTATTTGTTCTATCTTTTCGTAATCAGTGTTTGATTTTCAGTTTTTGACATCCTGAATCTTGTAGTTAAACTATTTGAAAGAGCAGGCTTAGGAAAGAGGTAAAATAGGTTTGAATTAGGACAGAGTTGTGGGGGAAGTTTTGTCCAGGGGACAGATCTGTACCTGCAGCCAAGTCTAGGGAACATGAATGGCAGCAGAGAGAGTTGGTTTGGATCATTTGGGGCTTGTATAGGTGGAAAGGCTAATGGTTTTTATATTTGGGTCAGCTTATGTGCAAAATTGGACAAACGGAACATTAGGATACTGCATTTACGAAAAGACCAAAAGCAAGTGTAGAACGAGATGGTAAATGGGCGAGGAATGTACCCTTTTCTTCTATACTTATATATTGCTCAAAATTTATACCCTTCAGGTTTTGACTTCATGATGGAACTAAGGATAACCTGATACTTGACAATCCATCTATTCACACAATTGTATCCATGCAATCTCTCTCTATACACACACATGTAGAAAAATATTTATTTTCCTCAAAGAGTTCCATCTTGCTTTGTTTCCAAAATTGTCAACTAGCTTCATTATGTGTTTGTTATGTTGTTTATAAAACTTCTCATTTATTTCTAATTTCTTCCAGATTTCCCAGGTGATCTTTGATAGGAACTATATATTAGTTATTAATTTTGTTCTGTAGGCTTGTTTTCGTTTCCCTTCTATCTTGTTCTCAAAATGTCAGTCAACTTATTTACATGTTTGTCATTCTCAGGTTTAGCTTCCTTCTAGTAGTGTAAAACCTTATGATAAAAAAAAAAAAGAAATTATCTATAAAGTAACACACTCGATGGTAGCTTGTTGGGTGAATGAGGGTCTGGGGTTTGATTCCTAGTTAGTATTGAACATGTTGTAAACTCAAAAATGAAGATGCCCAAGTGAGAGATGATTATTCTATTAGGTTGGTTGTAGTTTCAAGAGAGAAGTTGTGTGTGGGGGAGTGTTGAACATCATTCAAATGAAATCTTCACTTGGCTCAAGGTTCAAGAGAGAGCCTAGGTAATAGGTAATAATTCATATTTTAATGTAGTCTTAGATCAATTCTAGCTTTCATTCTTCAAATGCAAACCTATAGTCTAGCTTTAGTTTCCTCACTTTTAATGTTTGTGAAAAGTGGAATGATAGGCCTACAAGTGAGACAACAATAGGACATGACGGTGGAAGTGCTTTTGTTATAATTTTCACAAAAGCTTGCCTTGGTGAGCGAAATTTCATTTCTGCCACCTTATTGGCTTTTGGTTGAAGTGCTTCAATAGAGAAGTTGTTTGCATCATTTTTGCCTTCAGGTTTTGACACAGAAAATCACTTATATTCTATGGGCTAATTAGGACAATCTAGGTCATTCCCATGACTGTGCTTGGCATATTGGGGTGCTCTATCACTCAAGTTACTGGCCCCTTTGTGTTTTAGGGCATTGTTTGTTTTCTTTCAACAACCCCTCAGGCCATTCTTCTAGGCTTGGGGTCCTAGTACAACTCTAATACTCTTTTATTTTCCACAGAGATTGAACTTAGAATCTTCACATTATTGCTTTATCGCTTAAGCTACTAGCTCCTTTGTGGCTTGGAATGTGCCTTGTTTTCTTCCAACTGCTATGCAACCCTAAAAAAGGGAGTAACTGTTTGTGGTTATAAACTTTGTGCAAAAATAGGCCTACAATTGGAAAAATATTCGGAAATGAGAGTGGAAGTGTGAGAATAAGTAGATAACTTGTTGATTTTCTTCTAAACATTGTAGGAGATGAAGAGTAGAAAGAGGAAACCCATGAAATATTCAATATGAACTCAAATTTTTTTAAGAGTAAGAGAAGTGAACTCAAATTGTGCTCTAATAATTAGAAAACCTGCTCTTGCACCTTAGAAAATATAAAAAAAAAATATTGTTAAACTATCATAAACAACTTCATAAATTTAAAGCAACCAGCTATTATGCTCGTATGAGAGTTCACAACAAATACCTAAGAAAATCTTATCTAGAATATACTAGCAAGCAGAAATGGGACTGTTAAGTAGAAATTATTTGAGAATCCCTGTTAGATTTGACAGTGTGTGTTGCAATGAGGAAATCATAAAGAAAGTTATCTTTGATCTTGGTGTCAAGACCACTTGTTTGGCCTAGCATAATACTGTCCATGTTATGTAAAGGCTAGCAGGATGAAGTGTTGCTCCAAATGTTTTAAGGTAGATGTTAATTAGAGCAGGTTTATAGAAACATTTTAGTTCGAATAACATGGCAAAAGTGCAGTCCTATTTATTTTCCTTAAAGTTGGGATTGAAGGCATGCTACCTCCATTTTATCACAGGTTGCACAATATTTCAACACAAACAATTACAATTTGTTCATGGCCAAAATGTTCTCTGCTGCACTGATTTTTCCAAGTCTTCATGATGTAAAACACAACATAGTTTGAATGATCATTAGATGACAAGTGTAAAAAGTAGGAAATAGAGAAGACAAGGAAAATCAGACGAAGTTAATTGTATCATGTTTCCATTTTAATAAAATGGAGGAAACATAATTGCATATGAGAAAAAAATGGAAATAGAGGAGGTCAAGCAGACATGCAATTAAGTCATCGCATATTTATTCAAATACTGTTACTAAAAGAAACAAAAATTGAGATGATATAAATATATATGTTATGGTAATTAATAATTTGGGTGCTCACCTTTTAGCCAATTCAAAGCTCAAGCTTTATGACATCATCTATCCACAAAAAGCAAAATTGGATATTGAGCAAGCCACCGGAGCAATTAGGCAATTAATCGAGAAAAATAAAATCTTGCTGAACCACATGCTCAGGATTAAGTTGATTTGTCAACAGGGTATTAAATTAGCAATCCAAATTTGAAAGGCATTTCTTGGATCATCAACTTTTGCTAAGTATTTAGACGATGTTGATTGTATGAAATTCTAGAGATCAACAATTTGAAAGGAAACATAAAAATTACAGATTATTTGGCTCAAAGGGTAATGATTTTTTTTTGGAATGATAAATATGTATCAGAACTTTCTTGAGAAATAGTACAGGTGCATTAGAAAGAAGAAACCAAAATGAATGAGTATTTCTTGAAGATTACTACAATTTTCAGTTGATTCCTTCAACCAAGGAAATTGCAACTAGTGGAAAAATGTCAAAGGGGCCATTACCACTGAGAGCTACTGCATGGCCCCATAGATTATCTAAGATACATTTTCTTGCTCCCAAAGGCATCACTAATAGAACTTGTTGAAGGAATTATTGATTTTGTTTTAAAAGGCGTCTCTACTTCTGGAGGGATTCTGTAGCCAACAATTTGTATTTGGGGTAGACTAAACTTCAAAGGCTTAATAGATATGTGGCTTTGGCAAATAGTGAAATGATGAAGGATTGCAGTCGCATTTATCTAAAGCAAAACTTAACTAGAATATTTTATAAAAGAAAGATATAAAAGAAATATTTTGTGCTTGCATTGCACACTCAATGTTTTAAGTCGACTAAAATATTTGCAATTTTATTTGTTGGATTGTATTTATGATGCACAAGAAATTGGCGATTAGCTTGCTTTTATATCCTTCTCCAATTTCCATCAAATAATATTTGGTAACAGGAATTACTTTGTGATGATTGCCAAAGAAGTTTGAATTCTTGCCTTATGTTGAAAAAAAAATTATTCTATTATAATTATATGGTTTTTGGTTAAAAAAATTGTTATAAGATTATTGTCCAGGAAATGGTTGCCATCATAGCAAAGGAGTATCAGACTAGCTTCTAGATTGTCAACAGTCTTCTGTTCAGAAATGTTACTAACACTTCGCTTCTAGAATGTCACCGTTTTCTGTTCAGGAATAACACTAACTTGTTGAATGTATTGACTTGTTGATGCAAGGGTGGGATTCTTCTTGGACCAACTGCTCTAGGATATGTTCCTCATTTTAGAGAAACCTTTTTCCCTGAGCAAAGCATTACTCTTATGGAAACCTTTGCTGATATTGGTCTTCTTTATTTTATGTTTATGGTTGGGCTTGAGCTAGATCTCAGTCTCCTTTGTCAGACTGGACAAGAAGCTGTGGTCATGGCAGCTGCAGGGATATCCCTGCCATTTATGACAGGAGTTGGAGTCTCCTTTTATCTCAAGAAAACCATACAGAAAGATGGAGAACTTGCTCCATTTATTCTGTTCATGGGAGTAGCGATGTCGATAACTGCTTTTCCAGTTCTTGCTCGTATTCTTGCTGAACGCAAACTCCTAACAACAGATGTTGGACAGATGGCAATATCTGCAGCTGCTGTTAATGATGTTGTTGCTTGGATCCTTCTTGCTATAGCAGTTGCACTTTCAGGTTCAGACACAACACCCTTGATAGCTGTTTGGGTTTTTCTCTCTGCTATTGGTTTTGTTATTCTCATGTTCACTGTTGTGAAGCCTCTGTTGAGTTGGTTGTTTTGTCAAACTCTTGACAATGACCAGGTTGATGAACTCCACGTTTGCATCGTATTTGCTGGAGTACTCCTTTCTGGATTTGCAACAGATGCAATAGGTGTACATGCAATATTTGGTGCATTTATCTTTGGTCTCATCATTCCAAAGAATGGCCAATTTTCTAGAGTACTGATAGAGAGGATAGAAGACTTCATCTCTATTTTGATGTTGCCATTATACTTTGTTGTCAGTGGCTTACGGACCAATATTATTGGTGCACTGCATGGTGGTAGATTCTTCTATAATCTGATAATTGTTGTTGGAGCTGCATGTCTTGGGAAAGTTATAGGCACATTTCTTGTTGCCTTGGCATACAAGAATCCACCTCAGAAAGCACTAACATTGGGTTTCCTGATGAATACAAAAGGGCTAGTGGAGCTCATTGTGCTCAATATTGGCAGAGACAGAAAGGTTTGTAAAGTTTTTTCTATATTATTTTGAGATGTTTACAGAGATATACTCTCTCAACTTACAATTTAAGTGAAAGATATTTGGCATTATTGACAAGAATTGTTCTTCAAGTTGCCTTCTCTGAAGTGAAGTTTCTTTAAATGAGAATGCCAATATATTAAAGCATTACTAGGGAAATGCAGATATACGACGATACTAGTTTACTGTACTACTACGAAATCTAAGCTTTTAAGTTTATCGAGTATGCATAATTATACAAAGGATTTCGTAATGTAAAACCCAAATTGGCTGTCTCTTCATTTATATAATCACACACTTTGAAAAATTATGTTCGTGATCATTTCTAATTGCATTTGCCACTCACATATGTATTCTCAATTTTAAACATATTATTAGTCATCCCTTAGGAGCAAAATTGTTCTGTTTTTACTGTTATCCCTTCTTCATACTCGTACAAAACAAGCATTCATGAATGATGAAATAATGTCCACTAACCGGCTGATTGAAATCTAAGAAGATCCCCTAAACTAGTGGAAAATATTTTCTTCTAATAGTTTACTTTTTCTATGATTGTAACAATTTGTAGAATAGAAAAGTCCCTTCAAGATTGTACTGAGGCAGGAACCATTGACAACAGAGTATTTATTTTCTTTTCACTGTGGAATATGTGATAACTGATTTTTGGGGGCAGCAATTATTCAAGTGTCTCAGTTAATAATCATTTTTTCTGTATGGATGAATGTTATGAGTAGGACTCAGAAGCATGTTGTTAAGTCTCATTCTCATAAATGGTTTGATTGAAGAGCACCATTAGACTATATTGCTGAATTGTATAATGGAAGTGTGTGCTTGTAACTCCCTTGCAGATATTGAATAATGAGACCTTCACAGTACTAGTGTCAATGGCTTTGTTGACCACTTTCATGACTACACCAGTGGTTATGCTTTTGTACAAGCCTGCGAGAAACCAGGCTCCATACACTCTAAGGGCGGTAGAACTTGTCAAGCCTCAGGATGAACTGCGGATTTTGTCTTGTGTACATGGCACAAGAAACGTGCCTTCAATCATCAACTTGGTAGAAGCTTCAAGAGGTTTGAGAAAGTGTAAGCTTCGGCTTTTCATAATGCATCTCATGGAGATCACTGAGAGATCATCTTCCATAATGATGGTTAGTCGAGCCAGGAAAGATGGATGGCCAAGTGATAATTCTTTATATTTAGATAGTGTTCTAGTTGCATTTGAAGCTTATGGTCAACTGAGCAAAGTAATAGTGAGACCCATGATGGCCATTTCAAACTTTGAGGATATGCATGAAGACATATGCAACACTGCATCAGAGAAACATGCTTCCTTAATACTTCTTCCATTTCACAAATATCAAAGGCAAGATGAGACAATGGAAACCGTCAACCTTGGTTTTAGGACTGTAAACAAGAATGTATTGCATCATGCTCCTTGCACGGTTGGTATTCTTGTCGATAAATGCGTTCTGGATTCATCACCTTTGCCGCCTAGTAATGTTGATCACAGGGTTGCTGTGTTATTCTTTGGAGGTGCAGATGATAGAGAAGCTCTTGTTCTTGGTTGTCGAATGGCAGAACACCCTGGTGTCAAGCTCACTGTAATTCACTTTCTACAGAGCTCATCTCATGTAATAGTTAACATTGCTGTCCAAGGAAATGCAGGGTACTTTTCTGACCAAATGCTTCAGTCACAACCTTTGAGCAACCGCTATGAGTTTGTACCAATTAGTGTGGATTTGAATGATGAAAAGCAATTGGATGAGAAATGTCTCAAAAAAGTCCATGATATCAATGCAGACATTGAAGATCCAGATGGTGCTATAGCATTCCAGGAGCGTCTAGTAGGTGACTCATATTCAGTAATTAGCAGCATTGGCCACCATTCTAATTTTGATCTCTTTCTAGTTGGCAGTGGCAGATGCGGGACACATTCATTGGTTTTGGATCTGGCTGGCAAACAAGTACCCGAGAATCCAGAACTCGGTCCAATTGGTGATGCTCTAGCATCCTCTTCTTTAATTAAAGCTTCCGTTCTGGTTGTGCAACGCCATAATAGTTCTCTTGAATAGGAAGCTTCTCCTCATAGTGATGCTAACACGATGAAGGACCTATTATTAATAGGCTATTGTGAGATGAGCACTTTAAATTGTACATAGAATATAAAATTATGATGACCACCATTAACTTAGTCTTGTGTCTGTAATTTACTTGTCGGAATTGCAAATCATATGTAGGGTGGTGTCAATCCTCTATTGTTGTAAATGGTTTAATCTTATGTCTTCACAGTTAACGTTCATGCTCATTTATAAAGCAATAGTGAAGAATTATGGGGAAGAAAGCTTGCTTCCTCTTCAGTTTACTACTTCAGAAGATGGATATATCTTTTTAAAATGACACCGTGGAAATTTTTGAAATAAACTGAAATGTAAGTGATTTTATACTTTGATTGGAAAAGTCATTTCTATTGCAGGAGAGAGTATTTTAACCTTCCCCCAGCTAGGCACGCACATCACCAGCATCAAATCCACAAATGTAGGCATAAGCATGTTGGAGATTTGAACCCAGATTATCTTCGTGGTAAGTGCTCTCCTACTAACAGGCAACAGCTCCAGGAGTACGGAAAGTCAGTCCGACTCTCAATGGTATACATAGTTATTCTTATTAAATTTTGATTAGTGGCAAAAATGTTGTGAGACACTTTAGAGCATTATGAAGCTATTCTTATTGAATTTTTTATTAGTGGCAAAAATGTTCTGAGATACTTCTTAAATTAAGAGCTTTATTAATGGTGATAACAAGAATCATTCGCTGTTATGAATTCCCCCGCGATATATGAAGCTTAACTGGTTACATATGTTAAGGTAATAAGGCTTCTAAATCCAATTCCATTACCAATATTTTAAAAGTTTTTTTAACCCTTCAAAATATTTTTTTCAGAGTGGTTTTGTGTGGCTGCATTCAGCTTAATTTTTAACAATACAAGTGGGCCCATGTAAATTTTTAATTGCACAAAGGATAATTTGAAAGCTCTACATTTTTAGTTTAGGGATTGTAATTTCACCTCTGGATAAATAGGAAGAGCTAAAATATGCAGCAGCTGCTTAATCAAAAATGTGTCATATGACTGCACATATTTATTTTCTTTCTAGGTTTCTATCTAAATTTAACTTTCAAAATTTCTCTTCACAATATATATTGACACACAAGCACATATCTACTAGCAATCACCATCTTAGTGTGCAATGGCTACACTAAGGAGGTGTGGAAGGTCAATAAGGAAAAAATTTGGTCTATTTTTTGCATATATTTGTGCAATACATGAGGTTAATTGGTAGGTCATTTAAAAAATGATGTTTGTGTAATAAAGTCTCAATGGAGAAGTGATAGCTTCAAATCAATTATGCATCCACTTACATGGATCCAAATACAACTAAATCAAAACCTTTGAATCAAGAAGATAATTAGTCTCCATTACAAGCTCATGTTATGTTTGCAATAGAGAGAGATAGTAATAGAAAGGGGGTGAGATAGAGGGGGGAAGAGAGAGAGAGAGAGGGGTAAGGATATAGAGATAGAGAGGAAGATACATATAGAGATGGAAGAGGAGAGGGATATGGAGAGATGAGAGAGAGATAAAGAGAGGAGAGAGGGATAAATATAGATGAAAGAGTAAATATATAGAGGGAGAGATAGAAAGATAAAGAAAGAGATAGGAAGTGATCTATAGAGTGAGAGAGAGAGAGGGAGAGATATAGGGGTAGAGATGAAGAGATAATGAGATAGAGATAGAGGGAAAGACGGAAGAAGAAATATGAGATAGAGGTAGAGAGTCAAATAGATATAGATATAGAGGTCTAGGGAGAGGGAGAGGGGAAAAGGATGGATGGATAGAGAGAGAGAGATACATGTCTAGAGATAGAGGGGGAGAGAGGAAGATAGAGGTAGGGATGGAGAGAAATAGGGAGATAGAAAGAGGTAGAGGGAGAGATAAATATAGAGGGAGGAATAGAGAGAGGGAGAGATAGGGAGAGATAAATGGTGAGATAGAGTGATATAGAGATAGATATAAGGAGGGGGAGAGGGAGGGGGAGGAGGAGTGGGAGAGGGAGAGAGAGATAAAGATATAGACAAATAGAGAGAAGTAGAGAGACATATAGAGACAAAGAGATGGAGAGAGAAATAGGGGGAAAGAGAGATAAAGATATAAAGAGGGTGGGGGAGACGGAGCGAGGGAGAGATATAGATAGAGGGAAATGTAGAGAGAGGATTAATTAATGTGAAATGAATCACTATCTAGTATTAAATTGAAAAGAAAGAAAGCCATTTCCTTCCTACTAAATCTACTTCATCTAATGACTAAGTAAACAATGCCTATGGAAAGTAGAAAACATCTTGTTCTTTCTTCCCTTGTCTTGATTAATGTCTTCTCTTATTGAACCCATTATGCAGTTAGATTTGACTACAAACCATGTTTATAAGTCTGAAGAATGTGAGTGTATATTGTATGGTACCAATTTGCATGCAATCTAGGTTTTCAAATCTTGAGAATGTGGGGTAAGTTTTGATACCAATTATGGGTTACATTTGATTGTGAGCCATGCTTACATATCTTAAGAATGTAGGACGAGTTGTAGTGTATCAATTATGGAGTACATTTTATCATATGATCCACACAAACTTTATGACAATGAAGCATAAGGTATGCTACCAATTTAACTGTATTCCATGTTTAAAAGCTTGAGAATGTGATGAAAGTTGTATGGTATTGATGATGGATTATATTTGATGATGGGTTATAGTTGCAATATGCCTATTACACATTACATTTGACTGTGATCCAGAATTACAAATTTTAAGCATGTTAAGTGAATTGGCATGTGTCAATTATAGGTTACATTTGTCTATGATCCATGTTTACAAATCTAAAGAATGGGAGGTAAATTGTTAGGTTATTGATTGTTTATCACAATTAACTATGATCCATGTTTACGAATATTAAGAATGTTAAATTAGTTATAGTTTATCAACAACATGAAATTGATTTTTTTTTAAATATTATCCATGTTTTAGTGTGAATAGTAAATATATTAGATATTTAATATTTATATCTATTCACTATTTTAATAGTAATTTTTTCTATTTTGTGTTTTCAATGTGCAGGCCTCACATGGCGGCGCGAAGGGAGACTGAGACATAACAGGGTTTCAGGCAACGAAAGGAAAGATGAAAATACCGTGGGCAAACTTACAATCCTAGCTCCAAGATATTTATTCCAAAATCTGATTCGGGGTGAAAAGAAAATCTAGAGCACAATAAATTTTCTTGTTTTTACCATGAAAAGAAAATGACTTTTACCCCACGCGTTAAAACAATAAAAAATGAGTGCGCGGTTTTCTTTATATGACACGAAGCGCAAGAGCTTGTGAACGGAAAACGACAGGTGGAAAACAGTGAATGGAAAAATAAAATCGGCGGGAGGGAGGGGGACTTTATTAGTTAAAAAGCTATTAAAATATTTCATCGGAGGGGGGTTTTATTAGTTCAACTTAATTGTGCTTTGAACTTTTTAAGTATTTTAAAGGAGGCGATCCCATGCTTGTTGGGTATTATTATATGTTCTTAGAATTTAGGGAAGTTAGTGGTTTCATTATTTTTTTAAATAATTAATGTTAAATAATTTAGTTGGTTTTCTTAAGGATTTCAATGATTGATTAAGAAATTTTTCTTTCAATAATTATTCTTAAATTTATTAGTATGATTCTCAATTTAACAACAAAATCTTTTAAGTTGGTGAACACACTCCTTAAATTTGAAAACTAAAAAGTAGGGGTTCCTATTAACCTATATTCTAAGTTATCTTGTAACAAAAAACATATTTATTTCATAAGAGACTACAATTAAAACAATTTGTGAAACCCTTCCATAGATCATATCCTTATTCACATTATTTGTTTCATGAATGCTTATTTCCTTTTAAATTTAACCTCCAAAGTTTTCCTCACAACATATACTCACACATAAATATACATATCTATTATTAACGTTTGACAGTTATATAAAATAACATGTATCACTAACTGTTAAATGAAATTAACTAAGCAACCACATGGGACCAATATATACTTTTAACAAAATGACAACGAAATGTTGGGTGTACCAAAAAAAATATGACAAGGCTATCAGTTTATTTGGAAATGTTGATTTCCTTGTAGGCACAAGGTTTGGGGATGGATTATGCTCAATCCCTCATGATTGGTCGTTAATAACAAGGATTCACAAATTGATGATATGAATTCTTTAAGCATGTTACGTGTTAGAAGAATTTGCTAATCATATATTTTGAAGATGCTTTTTTTGGAAGACCTTTAGGGTTTCGTTTCAACCCTAAGTTCATTAGTTTTTTAGTATGCACCTCTCTTGGGAACAACTGGATGATTATTTTGCAACAAACTTTAAGGCCATTAGATTTATTTGGAGGTAAAGATGCAAGACCACTTTTAGTGAGGTCCCTATATAGGATTTCAAACTTCTTTTAACAATAGTTGGCTTTGCTTGCTAATCACAAATCAAGTGGACCTTTGCAAGAAGGTTGAGTTACTACTTTCTAAGACATGTGCTTTTAGATAAATTTTTCTTGAACTATTTAGTTAAGGATTTTCTTTCTAATCTTAGTGTTAGATTGATGCAGTTCTCTAGAAAAAATCAAGATAATAAGAGGTATGGAAGAAGCAACATCACAAGATTTCCTACAATGTTAAACTTGAATGAATCTTATATTGATCCTTTTAATTATGAATACATATAAAAAAATAATTAGTGATTGGATAATTGAAAGATAAATTAACTCGATTTACACACAAAATATTTATATTTAAAAAATAAAAAATGACTAGTTTAAAAACAGTGGTTTTAACATATTACATCTAAGTGGTAGTTTTGATAGGATGACAATCCACAAGGATCAATAAGAATCAAACTTGATTAGAGGTAGCACTTCTAGAAGTTGCAGTTATAAGAAACTACCTAGTTTTGTTAGTAGAATGAAACCATTATTTTGTTTGAAATGATATTTCAAAGTTTTTGTTATAGTTTTGTTTCAATATTAAAAATATTAAATTTAAAGTGGATGATTTGACAATTCTTGTTCTAATTTTACTTTTGTGACCTTCTAATGCATAGGGGGACATCCCATCATCTTTATAAAGACAAGAGGGAGTTGAATTATAATAAGCAAAGGTAGATTTGAGTGTTGTATAACATATATAAGTAGAATTCCATTGTTTTTCACATCACAGACTTATTAGTGTGTATGTAACCAAGTACATCAAGGAGTAGATTGTATTCAACATTATAAAAAATTAGTTGTACTTGTCTAACTTTTAATAGTAATTTGGTAGGAATGCACTTACCATTATCAAACCTAGTTTAACCCTTTTTGAGGGGTTAACAAGATAAGTTTATGTGTTTACTTCTCTATCATAGCATTATTTCCTTTGCAACTATCATTTATGTTGATTATAAGTATTACAATCTCTATTTGCATTGTTTCTTAGTTTCTACTACTACTTGTGGATGGGATTACAAATTAAATGATAACTTGGGAAATCAAAACCATGTGTTTGGTGGTTGGCAACAATTCACATGTGAATTATGTTAAGAGAGATGAATTGTTTTTAGAATGGTTATCATCCTTTCGATAAGCCGGATTAGATCATATTCACAAAATAATCTCTAACAATCTCCACCTTTTCAAGTAGAATGCTAAGGTGGGTAATCCCACAATATTGGGTCCCAAACTTGGGACATGAAAATTTTAGAAGGGAGTGGCAAAAAAAATTTGAACTACCTTCATTTGAAGCTTTTTGTTCGAACGAAGGTACCTTTGTTCAAAATTATTTCAAAAAGTACCTTCATTCAAAGGTGGACCTTTGTTCGAAGGTTGAAACCTTCAAACGAAGGTAGTTTCCAAAAATGAAAAAAAGGGACCTTCAAATGAAGGTCCCTTTTTATTTCTTTTATGGAAATTTCCAGAAAAGGAATGAAAAGGGACCTTCATTCGAAGGTCCATTTGAACAAGTGCAAGCACAAATTGAACAACTATAGGAACCTATGTGAAAAAGCTACGGTAAAAATAGAGCAATTTGTGGAGAACCTGGGATGCACTTTTTGGGAAACCCCATCCTTAGTGGCCACTCCAAGTAAGAGGGTTGCAGAATTTGAGGAGTCATTGCAAGGTCAAATCATCCTAATGATGGATCATAGAGTGTGATCCAAAACATTGATGGAAAAAATTCAAACACAATCAAAATCCAGAAATAAGAAATTACAAGCATTATGGATTGTGGAAATCTTATAGCATTAAGGTCAAATAAGTCAAACAACCATTGACCAAATGATGACCCGAAAGACAGAGCTATAGACCTTCTAAGAGGAACTTGTTGGATTCACCAACTTGAAAGATAAATTGGAGAACTTTGCATTTTCCCAAAGGATAAAATTGAAGTACCATAAGGGGCCCACCATGGACATAATAAACTAAGTCATTAATGCCTTTTCAGAAAGCTTTCTTAGTGTTGATTAAATCAAAAAATTGAGATTTATTATATTTTGAATTAATTTTATAATAAATCAATCTCCCAAGTGGTAAAGCACCAATTTGGTGTTAAATTTTCAATTAGACTCTAGTTCAAGAATTAGTTTTTTAGTCTAGTTAAGTTTATTTTCAGATAAGGGTCGATCAACCTAGTTGAAGTTTCAATTAGCTTTTCTCTAGATCCATAAGTTATGGGATGCATGGTTCTATATATTTTTGATGTTTGGAAATTTTAAAGGATAAAAAAACTATTGTGTTTGCAAGAAACTAATACTATTTCAGCGTGGATTTTCCTACTATATTTTTGTGAGCATTTTATAAAATATCAAAAGATCACACCTATATTGCATACATATAGATCTTGATCATTGGTAAAGGTATGCCTATTTTATTTATCTGAATTGAATAAATTGGTAAATTTAATCTTGTTATTGTGATATTGAATAGAGTCATATCTCAAATTTGCACATGTTTAATGGTGATCTAATTTGATGTGGCTTAAAAATATTGATACTATAAATTTCCTTTGAAGATTGCATTGGTATTAATGGTGATTGAGTGAATATTGATTACTTTAATGTTGGTTATTATGATTTTTCCTAACCATTTCAGAATTGATAAATATAATGATATTTATCTTTGTCTAGTTAGTTTATGTTTTCCCCTTAAAATTATTTCTCAACCCTAAATATTTTAATATTTATTTGATAATGCTTTAAATATTTGTGTTTCATAGGAAAAGTGATCCTAGATCTAACTAGGATTTAGCTACTTTTCACCTACAAAACATTAGATTTCAGATCAACAAGGGTGTGAGATTAACTTGCAATCTAAAAGGTCAGTCAATCAACCTCGGATTTGAATTCCTTTGAGGATTGGAAACTATTTTTTGATGAAATGCAATGATGCAACTAGCTAAATATGAAAATACACTATTTTGAGATGAAAATAGATAAATTGGGAACTAGCAACCAAAATTGAAGACCAAAAATCAGCAGAGCAAATCTTGATGCACCTATGATTTAATTTTGAGCCTGATCTAGGTGGACAAGGGCACCCTAGACTAGGGATCTAAAACCAAAAATTGAATTCACAAGCCTCAAGTCCTTGGTATGTGGCTCCTTCCCTTTGAATATCATTGTCCAATCTTCATCTATCATTGAGATAATGGATTTTATGTATCTTGTCAAGTTGTAGGGCTTGAATGTATAAATGAGAAAATTTTCTTCAATCTTCTTTCAATCCCCTTTAGATCTGTAACTTTCACACACAAAGGGATAGGAAGGGTTGTTCCATATAGGGGCTTGCCTCAGTCAAACTCTTTGTTGGTATTTCTACCTCCACAATGGTAAAATTGATGATAAAGAGAGCTTATCCTTTTGAGGGATAGAGGCTAAATGATAATGGAGTAATGAATTGACAACTTACTACAACTCACAACTCAAATCTAATCTCCTTGATGGATAGAAGTCATGCTCATCACATTCAAGGATTCCTTGTTACTTGAATTGATTTAATTTGAAGACCTATAAGTGGTAGTGCTCACAAGAATAAATGATCACAAAACATGAATAAACTTACATAAAAAACATGATGAAGGATTGAAATGATACTTGACTGAAAATAATGTTGTGATAATGTTGATAAATATACTCTTGATTGTCCTTGACTGATTTTAGGATCTTCAATTTTCTCAATAATTTCCCTTCTTGTTTCTTGTTAATTGAAATTGTGAAAATACTATGTATTTATATACAATTCTTCTAATTTCCCAAAAATTAAATCCCAATAGCCGACAATTAGAATTTGAATTTCAACTAATAAATTACCGAAACTGACATAATTAAATTTGGAGCCAAATTAGGAAAAATAGGGTGTTGGGCACCCTAGTCCAGATCCCACTTTTTTTGGGATCCAAAGTGTCAGGAGAAATATTAAATGATGCATACTTTGATCTTGCATATTTGATTTTCCAATAAATGTTTCAAATGGGCCATGAAATGCATAATTTAGGAAATTAGGTGCATAATTAGGTCCAATCACATAGGAGGGAACAAAACCTAGTGTGAAATTATCAAGGGAGACAATTTACGATGCTACATTTAGCCCCCACTTTAGTGAGATTATGAACTTGCACTCAAACTCACACTAAATTAATAATATGTCAAGAGGGGTTCAATTATCCAAATATTGAAGAGACAAGATGACATTGAATCTAGGGGATGTGGTAGCCCCTAGGATTCAATATCCCATGGAAAACCAACATAAGTACAAAGGAACAAACATGTGAAGTGAAATGTAGTATGGAAAACATGAAGCATACACAATGAAGACACATAACTGTAAGAGAGGGGGACCACCGCGTGCAAGACCCTAGGTCATGGAGGGCCAAGATGCGAGAGGTTTCCCTAACTTACCTCTGCTAAGTACAACATGTAGGGTATGAGGATCAGAATGATGAGGATTATGAGGTCCTACAATCACTCTACAATCTTGAGTTTGAAGGTGGGGCTAGGCGAGTCAGTTTCTAGGTTCAACTTTGCACCTCAGGGAGCTCTCTGCCCGAGGATGTTAGCGCAGTCTCTGGATGACAGCGCGGCATGCTGGAGTCTCTAAAGTGCGCTGTAGTCTGTACGATCAGACAACAGCAGAGGCAAGGTTGAACTCACCAAAATGAATAACGACCTAGCTACTCAACTAGAAGGCCAAAATGAAATGAGTAAATAAATGAAGTATTCTCTAATGTTATAAAGTAGAAAAACAAGTGTAAGAAGAGTAAGAAGGATCTCACCAAGGAATTTGTTCGCTAGTTGATATTCCTCACAACACGCACACCTACACACAACAAGAGAGAAAATGTTGGGTGGCTGAATAGGGTCCTGCCTCAGTCAGACCCCCATTTAGGTGTTTCCACCTCCACGGAATAGCCAAGGAAACAAGATAAAGAAATAGTGTAATAAAGGAAATACAAACACTACAAAGCAGTACTATGCTACTCAACCAAGTGATAGAGGAGAGGAGAGGGAAGCTTACCACCTCCACCAAGAGAACTCAAGGTTGCTTGGGGGAGAAATGAGAGGAACTCAAGCCTCTGCTGCAAAGGTGTGGTCCCAAACGTGCTCTACCGAAGTGATGGAGTGGAGCTTTTGTTGCAATGGAATGCTTGGATACTTGAAGTGAGTGAGAAAGTGAATGCAAGAGTGTGAGTATGGAAGCTTGAAGTGTGCAATAGCTCTGAAGAAGTTGGATTGAATGTTGAAGGGGTGAATTTGAAGAAGGAATGGAAGAAAACGACCATATTTAGGTTGGTCGGCCGAAGAGGGCTTTACAACTCCATTGCCAATGAGAAGTGTAATGCCTTTGCAGGTTCAGCCACAGGAATTTTCCAGGGACGTAAGCGCGCCGTGTAGACTTCCCTGATAGAAACACCTCCACTGACGCTCAAAACAAGTGCCAAGTGGACCACCAACAACATGCTTAAGTGGAATTAAGCCTCCGAACTTGGTTTTCTAAAGTGGATAAACGCAAAAAGAGGATTTGCATAGGGGATGCAAATTTGCTCTTATACAATAACATAATATAATACAAACATAACAAAACAAAAACATGATGCAAACACATAACATACAATAATCAAAAAATAAAAACACAAGGTTAGTACTAAAAGAATTTGTGTCGATAAGGAAAGAGACCTTAGTCTTAAATTTGTCTCAAATACCAAACATCATCCATTGAATGTGTTATTTAAACAAAATGGTGCTCTCATAAGGATGTTAAATCACTCGTGAGCTACATAGATCTATTGGCTAGCAAGCTTTGAGATATGTTAGGTTTCCATGTAATATGGTGGGTTTCACAAGGCTAGCAAGTTGTGTTATGCTAAGACACTTGTGAAACACATGGCTCCACTGGAAAGCAAGTTGTGTTATGCTAGGTGGTCATGTTAAAAATGCTGTAAACTCATAGACCAACAAACTCCATTATGTTAGGACTATGCAAACCACGCTTCAAGGAGCACACAAAAATCACCTCAAGGGGTGCACAAAGTTTAACGTCATGGGGGATGAACAAATGCTTAACATCATAGGGGATGAAATGATAACCACACCTCTGGGGATGTTATAAACAACAACACCACTAAAGGGGTATGTCAATAAGTCAAATCTCACAATACATTTATGAAATGACTAGGGGAATATGCCCCCCTTAAAATGTAAACATACTTGCTATGTTGGTATTTTACAGAAGAAAAAGGGGAAGAGGGGATCCTTGAAAAGAATGCACACCTCCTAAAGCTAGTTATCCTTGTCCCCCAAGTGTAGAGACAAGGAAAACCACACAAGATACTATTGTGTTGCTTCCATGGAAAATATGGTTGCACTTAAGATTGTACCACCATGAATGATAATGAGAAAACATGATGAAGCTACAAAGGTTGCATAGTGAGGAGAAACACCATATAATAAAGATCATTATTGTGTTGTTTAGAGGATACTGGTGATCATAGTGAACAGAGTGAGGGTATTCCTGAAGAAGAATTGTCCCTAGCACCAATATCCACATCAAATACAAAGGAGACTTCCCATACACATATCATCACCATGGGTGATGTTGCAGTGGAAGACCTACCAGAGCATGTAACCTTTGAGTTCCCCATTTCCAACTAGGAGAGAGCAACTACATTGAAGAACATACCGCCTTCAACATTACTTGTCTTCTATGGGTTGGTCACGGAGACCCAAATACATTCATTTTTTAGTTTGATGTGTTGTGCAGAAGTTATGATTATACTACAGATGCACATAGACTCAAATTGTTTATAACAACCCTGAAGGATGTTGCTCTGAGATGATTTATGGTTTTGGGAAGAGATGTTGTTCCAAATTGGAATACCATGAAGATAAAGTTCCTAGAGAAATACTAGGACTACTATAGAGGAATAGATAGAAAAAGAGATGACATCTTTAGGATGTCACAAAAGGAGGATGAATCCCTGTAAGACTACATGGAAAGGTTTCAATTTTTCCTTAAGAAATCCCACTAGAATAGACTCTTTAATGAGTCTTTAAAGTTGATATTCTTAAGGGGGATTAATGAAGATTGCATGGATGCACTTAAGCTCATTGGGGCAGGAGATATTTCTCAAGCACCATTTGAGGAGATTTGCAAGGCATGCAGAAACTATTCAAGGTCTTTCACAAAGAAGGTTAGATGAGACAATGCATCTTCCATCATCAAACCATCCAATTGAGTCTCAAGAGTTGAATTGAGTAATATTTTGTCAAACATGAAGGAGGATATTATCAACCATCTGGCTAGATAGCTAGATACCTCGCATATCAAAAAGAATCAAGAGGAGGAAGAAGCAGCTCTTACAAAACATTACACACATTGTAGACAAAGAAGGACTAATTGCAAATGCAAGAAGGTGGAAAGTATCTCTGAAGGGACATCAAAATTTCATGCATTGGAAGGAGAAGATATAAAGTATTATGCATATCTCAAAGGAAACCATGGCAACCAAGACAAGGTATGCCCCAAGATCCTTTGAATTATAACATGTCATTTCCTAGTAACAATTCAAATATTCATAATTGGAATCCTCAAACTTGGGCCAATATACAAAACCAAAAATGGAAAATTCCTCAAACCAATTGGAACCAATAGCAACAAAATATGTGGCCATCAAAAAATTACCAAGGATCTAACTATAATTCCCAATTTCCACTCCAACAGAACCAATGGAAACCCTAGTGGCAAAGAGGCCAACAATGGAAAAACCATAACATGAATAATTAGTATCCACAACAACCTTTTTAGCCACAACTACAAGCCATTAAACCAAATCCAACAAATCCAACACCACAACCACCTAGAGCATGTCAACTACCAGCATAGCCTGCACCTAACCCCAATAAAAATCCTATTCAATAGGCCTACACTAATGAAGTTGTTTAATACCCTACTTATGGGGTAGAGGTGAGTGATGTCCACCTCAGATCAGGGAAACATTTGGTTGGACCTTCATCCCCTCAAATCACTAAATTGATTGATGAAGAACCCTTGACAAAAACCTTGGACAATCAACCTAAGTGGCCTAGGTCAAATCATGTTAGCCAAGGAAATCCATGTCTAGAGCCCCCATTCCTTGAAAGATTAGCAATTCAAAAACATCAAACACAAACTGAAACTGACCTGTTGGGACAACGTAAAGATGTTTGTATCAAAATACCACTTATCCAAGCCATTAAGGAGATTCCTATCTATACCAAAATAGTGAGAGAACTTTTCCTTAAAAATCTAGGTAGGAAGAGGAAATATCCTCAGACCAGGTACAAGTCCTAAGGAAACTTGCAAAAATTATGTTGGGAAACATAACTGTTCCCAAGTATGCAGACCTTGGGAGTCCTATTGTGGATGTAAATATAAATGACACTCTCATTAAGAACACCCTAATCGACTTGGGAGAAGCTATCAATCTAATGACCAAAGAGACCATGAAGTTGTTACAGTTGATAGAACTTAAACCTACACACATTGTTCTACAATTGACAGATAGGTCCACTGTTAAACCTAAGGGTATAATTGAAGACTTGGTAATAACACTAGATTCATGGGAGTACCCTACAGATCTAATGGTGTTGCAACCAAAGGCTAATCTTGCAAGTTACCCACTCATTTTAGGAAGACCTTGGTTGGCAACAACAAATCCTTTATAGGTTGCAAGTCTGGGAATATGATTATCTCTAATGGAAATGTGACTAAGAAATTAGTCTTTTATCCACTAGCCCAGCCACATGCAAATCTAGAACAAACCATTTGGCCTTCCCTAGATGAGGAGGATCAATACTCTTTGCAAACCTTGATGACTATTGAACACAATCCATTGTTATAACATCAAGATGAAGATGATTTGATAGTAAATATCATGCAAAATGACTATGGTAGGGACCACAACATCAGGACTACTTGACATGTTTTCAGGATCCTCTACAAAAGATTATCCCTGCCAGTTCATCTGAGTCAATTTCCCAAATATTTCATAATTTCTTACCTCGCTAATTTATTCCAAACACAGCAGGTACAAACAACATCCAAGACTTTAGAGATCATGTCAGGTAAAACATTGAATGTTAATAGTCAATTGACTGATATACAACAATCCCCACTAATGAATGTGTTGCAAGTACTTGCAATAGCCTTTGCATGGGATTATCATGACATGAGAGGATAGACCCAAAATTGTGCATGTGTAGGATTTACATCAATGATGGTTTTAAACCCATAAGGTAACCACAAAGGAGAATGAACCCTACAATCAGATCTACATAGTTAAAATAGAATTGCAAAAATCACTTGATGTAGGATTTATATATCCTATCTCTAACAGTCAATCGGTGTCACCTCTAGTAATTGTTCCAAAGAAATGAGGAAAGTGGAGAGTATGTGTAGACTACTGAGAATTAAATTCTAAAACTAGGAAGGACCACTTTCCACTCCCCTTCATTGACCAAGTGCTTGATTCATTAGCAAGTAAAAAGCACTTCTCCTTTCTGGATGGATTTAGTGGCTACAACCAAATTAATATTGCCCCAGAAGACCAGGAAAAAATAATATTTACATACCCTTGGGGCACATATGCTTATTATGTCCTGCCATTTGGCCTATGTAATGCACCAACCACTTCCCAGAGGGTAGTATTGAGTATATTCTCAAACTTTTCCCATGATTCCATGAAGGTTAACATGGATGATTTCACAACATATGGGAATACATATGATGAAGCACTTGGAAATATAGAGAAGGTGCTCAAAAGGTGTCATGAACACAACTTATCCTTGAGTCATGAAAACTATTTCATGATGATGACATAAGGGATTGTATTGGGACATTTTGTGTCAAATGAAGGAATTCAAGTGGACCCCAACAAAATTGAAGTAGTCTCAATACTCCCTGTGCTTCAAAGACAAAAATATGTTAGAAGTTTCGTAAGACATGTTGGGTATTATATGAGATTCATTCAAGACTTTAGCAAGCTTGCAACTCCACTATTTGCTTTATTGTCCAAAGATGTAGAATTTGAATGGATAATGGCTTGTCAACATTCTTTTGAAACACTCAAGACACCCCTATCTTGAGAGGACCAAATTGGACCTTACCTTTCCATATCCATATAGATGTTCTATTTTTTTTATAAGAGTTGTACTTGGGCAGAATGAAGGAAACAAGGAGTATACCATAGATTACATCAACAAAAATCTACAATGGGCATTACTCAATTATATAGTGGTAGAGAAGGAGATGTTGGTAGTGGTATATGTAGTAAATTCAGGCATTATATTACATGATATCTAGTTTTCATACACACTAACCATACAACAATCAAGTATCTAATGAACAAACCAGTGGTTGGTGGCTAACTTGTAAAGTGGTTACTATTGCTTCAAGAATTTGACATTACCATTGTGGACAAGTCAAGTAAAGAAAATGTAGTGGAAAATTTTCTATCCAAACTACCAACAAAATCAAAAGAAAATGTTGTTATTAATTCATTCCTAGATGAGCATTTATTTTCTTTATCTTTGCATACACCTTGGGTTGCAGACATTGCCAACTATCTAGTAGCAGGACAAATGCCACCTCATTTCTCCCCAAGTGAAAAGATACAATTTGTTCACAAGAGTTTTCCCTACTCTTGGATAGCTGGATACTTATTTCACATAGGCCTAGATAACATTATGAGGAGATGTATCAGAGAAGATGAAGTATATGACATTCTTAGATCATGTGATGATGAACCATGTGGGGAAAACTTTGTAGCAAAGAGGACAAATCTTAAGATTCTCACCACTGGCTATTATTGGCCAACTCTTCATAAGGATGTAGTAAAGTACACAAGGGGTTGTGATAGGTTTAAGAGAATGGGAAGGCCAACAAAAATAGATGAAAGGACATTGTAGCCACAATAAGCAATAGCACCATTTGATAACTGGGGATTAGATTTTATTGGTCCAATATCACCAACATCCAATAATGAGTACATACCGGTATGCGCATATTACCTTACAAAATGAGTGAAGGTTAAGGCTTTACAATTTTCTAGGGATGATAATGTGGAAAAATTTCTCTATGAAGACATATTTACAAGATATGGAGTTCCAAGGGAAATTGTCACAGACCAAGGACCCCCATTTACATCTGAGTTGATCACAAAATTGGTTCAAGAGAATAAGATTTTAAGGAAGCTAAGGTTGTAGAGAAACTTCCTACAGATCTTTAATAATTATAGAAACATAAACAAAAATAAACATAAATATCATGCATACCACAACATAGTGATTTACATGGGAAAAACCCTTTCAGGAGAAAAACCCCACACTACAAAAGCCGCCCAATATATTATTCATAAATCACAAATATTACAATATACTTGTAGAGAAAGCTTATCACAGGAGTATCACCAACCAGAGATCCAAAGGTAACAAAAATGCTATTAGACTCTTAGAATACATCACAATACCCAGTCGTAATATAATTCCCTCATAAAATAGGGTTTCCTTCTAGGGAAAATCAAGCCAACAAAAATATCGATTGTTAGATATGAGACATAATGATGAATGATCCAGATTTACAATAATAAAGTGTACATAAAATTTGGCTTCCGAGGGTGTTACCCCTGAGCCCCCACTAGGGCATGCTACCCCCTAGACTCCCAGCTAGGGGGATGATCCCCTAGACCCCTCATGGGGGGGGGACCCCCCCATGCTCCTCATCGTCATCATATGAACAATAACTTATGTATCAACCACAACTTATGTAATTGCAAGGTTGAGACACATTTTCCCAAAAAATCTCCCACTTGTCAAGCACCTTGGAAAAGCAACATGAGGGTGTAAAACTCATCTCTTAATTGCTAGGGGCTGAAAGTGCCATAGTCTTTGAACACCATCTTAACTTCTTTGTGCTCAAAATTTTAGTTAAAGAATCACCAACATTCATCAAAGTCTCCACCCTAACCAAATTTACCCTACCATCTTCGACCATATCTCTAAAATAATGATATTGTACATCAATGTGCTTGGTCCTGGCATGAAATGTTGGGTTCTTGGCTAGACATATCACACTCTAACTATCACAATAAATTTTCACTGCACCTTGTCGTCATCGTATGAACAATACCTTATGTATTAAAAGTAACTTATGTAATTGCAAGGTTGAGACACATTGTCCCAATAGAGATTAGACATAGGAAGTCTACACCTTACCTTCCTCAAGCTAATGGATAGGTGGAAGTCATAAATAGGAAGATTAAAAACATTCTAACAACTTGTACAAATTCATAGGAAAGATTGGGTAGCTAGGTTGCCTGAGGTGGTTTGGTCCTGTAAGACAACTTAGAAAACCACAATAGGATTTATGCCATATGAATTGGTGTATGGAAAAAAAATAGTACTTCTCATTGAATTTGAGTACAAAAAATTGAGAACAACTATTCAATTGGGAATGGACTTGTCAACATCACAATAGGAGAGATTACACAACCTCAATGCACTTGATGAAATCAGAATGGAAGCCATACACCACACTAAATTTGTTCATAATGAAAAAATCTATTGGTATATGATTAGTTTATCAAAACCAAGGAATTCAATGTAGGTGATTGGGATCTACTTTATGACTCAAGATATCATGACTACAAGGGAAAGTTACAAACAAGATGGCTTGGTCCATATGAAATCAAACAAGTGTTTCCCAATGGAGTAGTACAAATACATACAATTGATGAAGTCAAGTTCTCCTTACTGGTTAATGGAGACAAACTAAAGTTGTATAAGAAACCACTATAGAAGGATGATTTCCTTCTTCCATTAATTCAGCAATTTGAGCCTTCACTTGATAATTTGACTATAAAAAGTACAAGTTCTACGCATGACTCAGTAGAGGAGATACACAACTCACCTACTGATGTTACATAGGTATAATTTTTACCTCAGTTCACAAGCACACATTGTACAAGGTGACGAGCAACAACAATCATTTTCTGCAATAGTTAGCAAAGCTATAGGGACCTATAGCAACATACCTCAAGGTGAAAAAAATTAGAAAGGGACCTGTTACTGGAGGCACTGGTAGCAATTGCCTGACAATCATTTCAAGAATCCCCACCAAATTAATTGCATATCCCTACTTTCCACCTCCATAATTTTGTACATGCAGCTACACATGTAACCTATACACATCCTCACACATAGCATTTCCATAACCTTTTTCGCTTAGGTCACATATCATATATTTAATTTCACATCCCATATATCATACATCCCACAAATTTTCCAAATGATCATTTACCATGCACTATACATTCATGTCCCTCAATTTAAATTACAATTACGAATGGTCACATCAAATCTTGCTACAAGTAGTAATCAACAACTTCACACAAATTAAGTTTCATTTCACAAGAATTCTATAGGTACATGCATTAAATTATCATAATTAGCATAGATAATACTTGATTTTCTACATGTTTTAACATTAATTCATGCATGCTTCATATCTCATTTGATTTTTCACTTCCTACAATTTGGACCTCTGCCATGATCCGTACAATCAAGTGAGGACACTTAATATATTTAGTTGGGGGGAGGGGTACTCTTCATTTTCTTGATTTTTAGAAACCAAAAACTCTCTGCAACCTTTTCTCCATTCTATTTTCCTCTATTTTTACACAAATACAAGCTCAGAGGAGAAGAGAAGGGCTATAAGAAGTTGAATTGAGAAGATACAACATAGTGGAAGCAGTGTAGTTGGTGTGTCATGCAGAAAATGATTCCATAAATTGAACCAAAATAGATCATAATTAAGGGAATTAGAGAACAATAACAATATCATGGGTGGTGACATTATTCAGAGGGAACCAACAACACACACCGAGCTATTGGAAGTTAGGTTGGTATTACCCATTTTTAGATAAGTTTTCTAGGTAGAGTACTTCTTGAAACTCACAGAGTTCAGTGAAGTCATGACATAACAATTTGCTGCTACACTACAAAATAATGAATCAACTATAAGATTTTTGAGGGAGGATGCTATAGAAGCTACCATTGTTGAGGTATCAGGATTTCTATAGGAAGGAGAAGAGTTTCCAATGAGGGAATATTCCATTTCTTCTTGGAATGAATTCAAAGAACATGAAGAAAACCTAGACTCATCTTCTCAAGGTACAAAAAGATTATCCTTGTTGAGAAAATATGTATCAACCTTGCAATTACATAAGTTATTGTTGATACATAAGATACTGTTCATCTGATGACGACGATGGGGTGTAGGGGAGTCTCTCCCCATGACCCCAACTAGGTTCCAAGGGTAGCATGCCCTAGCGGGGGCTCGAGAGCAACAACCCCAAAAGTAGAATTTTATTATTGTAAATCTGGACCATTCATCATTATGTCTCATATATGACGATCGATATTTTATTAGCTTGACTTGCCCTAGAAGGCAACTCTATTTTATGATGGAATTGTATTATGACTGTGTATTGTGATGTATTCTGAGAGTCTGATGGTGGTCGTGTTGCCTCTGGATCTCTGGTTGGTGATACTCCTATGATAAGCTTGCTCTGCAAGTATATTATAATCTTTGTGATTTCTGAATAATATATTTGGCAACTTTTGCAGTGTGGGTTTTTTCTCCCAAAAGGGTTTTCCCCATGTAAATCACTGTGTTTTTGTATGCATTATATTTGTGTTTATTTTTATTTAAGTTTCTATAATTGTTAAAGATCTATAAAAGTTTTGCATTATTCTCCTCTCAAGATTAGTGTAGGAAGTTGTTCCGCTAGCTTAGCTTCCTTACAATCCTTACCCTAGATATAGGCTTCAGTAGCTTCTTACATAATCAAATACTTAATCTGTGGTGGTAAGAAATCATTTTTTGTATATAGTCCATTTTAAAATTTTAAGCCATCTTCACCATGATAGGCATGTGAATGTCCCAAACTTGCTTTACAATTTGTTGAAAAGAATGAGTTTTGAGTATAAAAGGAAGAGGAGTAACATGACATTGTCACATTTTTTCTTAGTCACATTGTTGATAAAAAGAAGTTTGAGAATTCAATTCCCATATGTTTCTTGGGAGAGTTTCCTAAATTGTAATCATATTAACACCATCCTTGAAAAATATGTTGTCCCAGAAAGAGTAGAGCAACCTGTTGTGTCAGAAAGGGAAATGCCCTCTGGCTCCCCTGTTGCATCACCTACCTGCAATATAGGAGATTCAGAGGAGTAGAGCTTTCATGACACTCAATTTGTGGTTTCTGAACAACCTACAACAAAAAGTACACAAGAAACCCCTACCTTTGGAAAAACACCAAGAACTAAGAAAAGGAAAGGTGAATCTTCTTCTGCACCTACAAGGGGGAAAAATAAATCTACACAGCCTAGGATTCAATCACACCACCTGAAGAGGAAAGGTGTTATGAGAGGAGTAGTTAAAAAGTAGAAAGAGAGAGATGTTGTGGTTGAGACACACTCAAAATTGAAGGGGAATTCCCTTGGTAATGTAATGCACCTATTACACAGTCATGACACTTTACAAGCACCTCTAAATCTGATTTAGAGGATGCTTTTGTTGCAAGTAAAACAATAAAAAGAACCCCAAATATCCCTAATTTAGAGGGTAATGAGCATACAAGTGAGAGGAATGACTAGTTTTTGGAAAGAGATGAAGAATATTTTTTTTAGCAAAAGAATGATGGCAAAGAATTATAGGAGGCTATGGATAGGATATGGAAATTAGAAGGTTTATTAAAAACATGCCAACAAAGAGAAAGTGAGAGTGACAAAAGAATTGAAGAGTTGGAGGAAAGACTTTATAAATTTGAGCATGGGTCTAGGTTGGATGAATTGACACATCTTGCTATCATAGAAGCAGGAAACAAGGAACTAGTACCCCAGGGTCCAATTCCTCCACTTTGTGTTCCCTCTAGACCATCTATAGTTAACTTAGGTGTGGAATTGTGGAAAAGAACCCAAGAGTTTGAGAAGAATAATGAGTGGGAAAAAGAAAAATTCAAGTTAATGTCAAAACACACCAGGACACTTGAACATAAAGATACATAAATAAAAAATGCTAAAAGTGAAGATTGAAGAAGTAGCAGACAAGGCTACACAAATTCTAAAGTGCAGACCTCCTACAAGAGTTTATGCATTATTTCTATAGGAGAAGTATTTGTGTTTTTAGTTTAGCTCGCTAATTAGTAATTTTCCAATGTTAATGAATAGTTATTTGTTTTTGTTTTTAGAAACTTTCTCTGACTCTACACCGGATATGCAAGACCAATTATGCGAGTTTTACTTGCATAATCTTGTGCTCTCAAATAAAACATAATGGAATTCTCTAATGTTTGTGGGGGACTTCTAGATTAAAGAACTGGCCTCTTATGTCAGGAATGAACAACAAATGGGTGAGATCTTGCAGGAATATACTGAAAAGGAGAAATCTATTACTATGTAGCTGAGGAAAGAATCCAAAGATCCCAAAGCATTTGTTGATGAATGGTTAGAGCTTCTAAACTATAAAAGGTATAGGAAGGAAAATAATGAGTGTCAGGGAACGTGACTACATCAGGATGAAGCAACTAGTTATAGGACACATTGATTGCACCTTCCAGTTTATGAAGAAGAGATGGGAGGAATTAACCCCTCAATTAAGAAAAAAAGGAACCTCACTCCCTCTATAATTTTATAGCCATTATTAGAAGGTCTCACAAGGATATAGACATTGCTAGGGATAATGGAATTAAATGGTTTCCATTGACATTTCATCCACCTATTATTCTCTACCTAGTGCCACATTGGACAAGGAGGAACCAAGATGAAATATAAACGGAAAAGAATCTGAGGCCAACAAAGATTTCATATCGAAAAGGCTACTATTTGAGACAAGTTAAGGGAGTTGATGTGGTGACAAATTTTAGATAAATGACTCTTTAGTACAACCTCTGGTCCTAAATGTTGCTTAAGGACAATCAATTGCTTAGTTGAGGGGAATGATTAGCCTGATTAATAGCTAGTTTTCTCTTGTTTAATTCATATTGTTTAAACACTTTAAGCTGCTTATTTCATATACATTCCTAAACTTATATACCTTTTATATATTTTATGCAATCTAAACCAGGCTTTGATGAGTGGAAATATAATTATGATATGATGATGTTCACATGGATGAATGTGTGAATGTAGGAGCTGAGATATAGCTCATAGAACATGTTTGAGTCACTCAAGGACTCAAGCCTCTAGGATCATTTGCAAAAACCAACAACCTTCCACAAGAGGGAAAAGCAAGAATATGAAATTGCAACAATAGATGCAAGATGTGGCCAATATGCAATACTCAAGATTGCAATGATATATTGGACTTACATAACACTCAACTGATCTTTGGATTGATTAAATGTACATATGAAGCCTTGCTTATATAGGCAAGGAGTGAGATAGGATTAGACAAGATCATGAAAAGTGTCTTAATCCTATCACATGAGACAACTAAGTCATAACAACCTAGGAAACATGCATTAAATTCTCAATGCAATATTAAATGCATAAGAGAACTATTAAATACCTAGATAACTAAAAGTAAATAATGGGACATGGCCCCATTATAACTAACTTCTAGAAATGACAACTAGGAAACTTAACTCCTAGTAAACTTATAATAATGTAAATAGGTCCTCACTAATAACTAGTTACTAGGAAATAACTCCATTCACAACAACACCCCCCATAAGTGCAACTTAGGAAGTTTAGTTATTATGCAAGTGATGCAAAGATGGATCCCAGCTACGAGGTCATGTTAGGTACCCATGTACAAGTGCAATGCAAAGAAATCTCTCACAATCGTAGAAAAGGAGAAAACCCAGTGGGACAAAACTCCTCCCCAAAAGAGAGATGAAATTCAAAAATGCTCTCCATCAAAAAAGAGAGGACAAAACCTCATTTGAGGAAAAAGACCCCCATAAGAGAGAGAAAGAAGAAGAGACCATTTAGTGTCCCTTCAATGAAATTATCCATCACAAATCCAATCAATCTCCATCCACACAAAGGATGATAAGAGAGACCATATAGCCCCCCATAATGAGATAACTTACTGCAAAGAAGCACTAGAAGCACACTTTGAAGTAACACTAGAATCCTTAATTCAACAAGCAAAGGAAAGATAATTTTGTTTGCTAGAAACCATATTAGAGTTTTAGAGTCACTCAAGGACTCAAGTTGGAATCATGATAAAGCAACAACAGACCCGATGCCAAGGAACACTAGAACACCCACTATACCACACAACCCTCAAATCTATGAAGCAATAGTTGATTGAAAAATGATTTAAAATGGAAATGAGGTGTAGAGAAAATGTAAACCTAATGCACACAAAAAAGGAAATAGTGCATGCATTGATGAATGTTCACATATGCCTCCATGAATAAAAATGACCTCAATTCTATTTAGTTATTATGCAATGATGCAAAATAATGACTGCATGCATTGAGGTGCATGTATGCCAAAGTATGCAACAATGCAAGAGAATGAATGGATGCAAATAACAAGCTAGGTAGTGGGTTTATATAGAACTTAGGAGAAGATGGAGGTGGAAAATCAACCGATGAGAATTGACCACCAAAACCACCAATATTAAATAAAGTGATGGAAAAGTAAATACTCCACCCTTTAAAGGTGGAGTACAACTCATCAATTTATCTCCTAGCTATTAATTAATTAACCCACTTTATTATCCTAAGAAAGATTAATAAAAGTGTAAGAAAACCTATAACTAAGGGAATTAAATATCCCACTAGGAATATTAAATATTATCCCACTAGGAAATAAAAACCTACACTAACAGTGAATATGTATGAAATTCAGTATGAGCTTGTGTTTAATTCATGATTGTTAATGGTATGTATGTTTTAGATGAAACTAACTCCTTGTAGCTAGAAGAATTGCAACCCATAGCAACTAGAGAACTCAACCTACATCCAAAGGATTCCAAGCTGATTGTAGGGGAGATTCAAAGGACATTGGAAACGTGACAATTGCAGAAATGATGGAAGTAATCAATGAATTGATCAACTATGAGTCATTAGAGCATTTAATAAGATGATGGAGGAAAGACGAAGTTTGCATTAATTGGGAAATTGATGTGACTGTTTGCATAGATCATGTCTCTGTCATGCCGTTAAAGTAGAGTTGTAAACCTATTTGTCTTGTTCTATCTTTTTTAGTTATAGTTTCAGTTGCAAAGACTTTGTCTCTCTCTATTTTGAAGGAGAGTGGACATCTTCATTTAATTTTTGTTTTTAGTCCTTATGCAAATAAACCTCCTCTCTAACCTATATAGTTGGATCGATGGTTGAGGATCATATCTAGTTGGAAGATATGTTTTGATAGTTATAGTTTTGTTTCACATACAATATCTTTGTTAGATTTTTTGTTATGCATTCATGAATGAGAAATCTGTGAAAATTCTTGTTAGATTGTAGAGTTCAGTTATATGCAATAAGGATGTTCCAGTTTACTATTATGATTAGTTGAATCAAGTAGCACATATTTTGTTTCTCCTATGGGTACAATAGCTTGAGCAAGGGCCACTCAAGTTATTGTTCACCCACCTTAATTTCTATTGTTAATTTAGATGAACTTATATTATTGCATTCATTTCAGTAGTTTCTTCATTGTACATGCACGTGAATGATATTTAGTCTCATGATTTAAGCGATGTAATACATCATTGATTCATCCTCCAGAGTGAGACAAGTAGTTAGAAGTAAGAATCAAAATTGCTAGTGAAATTGCAGAGTTCAAGTTTAGCGGTTAATAGTTACAGTGTTAAGTCGAAGGTATCCGCAACATCAGTAGCGGATTAAGTTATTTCCCCTAATTTGCAGTTTATTCTTTATTTTCCTTTTCCAACCTTTATTATTTTCCTATACATGTATAAACCACCTATACTTGATTATGTAGGCTGTGTAGATTCTATGAATGTACATACAATTCCAACATCATCAAAAGCTTACGAAGCCCTAGTTGATAATTTAATGGAGTCTTTGCAAGGGTTTAGTGGACTGTTCAGTTAGGAACCCTTCCTTTGAATTGTGTGTCTAACACAAAGTTAACTAGATATTAGTGAGGCCTTACACTTACCACAAGATGTCATAAATATAGTAGATGATGGAGCATTAGATGAAGATGGGGATGAAGGTCAGAAACCTAAACCCTATTTAGAAAAGTATGGTATAGACTTCACTTGATACTTATTGTTTTGTTCTGTATTTTCATTATATTTGTTTTTCATAAAGAATTTTGTATCCAAGATCATAACATCCTTCCAAATTAGATGAGCAAATCTTATCTAAATGCTCATGAGAAGAATTAGATCTTTTGTGAGAACATAAATCCTTTCTAAGTTTTTTAAAGTTAGGAATCTTCAGCACATGAGGGATGAAAGTTAAGGATCCCACATCACCCTCATCGGAGGATGTCTTTGGATCTATTGATGTAGAACAAGATTGGGAAAATGAAACACAAGACTCTTTAGGTTTATACTGTGAGATTTTGTACTCTCCCACAAAGGAGGGTGTAAAATCTAATGAACCCCAATCATCATCTAAGATTCTTTTAATAGATATGTGTCACAAAAAAATGTATCTTTGGACATTTTTACACTCATTTGGGTCTTTCTTATGGATGTTGGCCCAGTTTATCCTAGATTTAATGTTGTAATGTGGTCAACAATTCACATTAGGTCTTGGACCCTTGTGAATCAATAAGAATTCTATGATGTCTTGTAAAAGTGTTGTGAAGTGTTGTAACCCACTCACACTTTTCTAGGACCCTTTTATTATAATTCACCTAAATAACCTCTTTTTATCACTTACCATGCCTTATTTCAAAGTGTTGTAAAGAGTTGTAACAAACTTTCATGCTTTTCTAGGCTTGTCATCAATAATTCAACCCTTTCTTATGTTTAAATGGCCCCTTAATACACTTTCTAGCCCTACTTAAGTGTGTTTCGGAGAATAATCCCGTTAAACATAATTAAATACACTTAAATTCCTGACACACATTAAAATTTCCCTGGTGGGACCAAGTCGCCACCTAGGGCGAATTAGTCCCACTTGGCACAAAAATCAAAATTATTTCAAAATTCTGGCGGGATATTATTCTCTTAGCCTTGAGGTCGGTTTGTGATGTATTTTTGGGAAAATTTCTATAATTGTGTATAAATATAGGGTTTTCCTCTCATTTTCATCCCCATTCATTTTCAAGCAATCCATTCATTCACTTAATCATTCAAGCAATTATCATGCACTTTGGAAAATTATCAAGTCTACATTCATTAGAGCATCCACTTGCATATAGATTCAAATTTCTACATCAAGAGTTTGGTGAGTTGTAGCATTGCATGTTGTTCATTCATCATTATCTTTCCATTTTATTTCATTTTCAAGGGTTTGATTACCAAACCGAGGTTTGACCAAGGCAAACCCCTATTCACTAACCCTTAACCCTTTTTCCCCTCTTTGCATGTGTGTTTTGCAAGTTTTGTATGTAGATTTATAAAAGAGAAAGGTGTTAAAAGGTGTCATCATTTCATCAAATTATTTAAAAGTCAACAAATCCCTAAAAGAAGCTTGGAGATTTCCTACAGACCGAATTCTGCAAATTCAGATCTAGACACCTGTCAGGAACCGAGGTGCAGATTGAGAGCTACAAATTTGCATCTTCAAAATTCCTGAAAGTTGAAGGTGGACTAAGTCACCATCAGTGGCGAATTAGTCCCACTGCCAGACTTGAAAAGTGTTTTCTACAATTCTGGATACCCCTTTAGCTGAAACCTGTTTCGGCAAAATTTCCTCGAAACATGACTAAGTCGCCCCGCTTGGCGTAAGTGTCTCAGTTGGCTTCAAAAACAAATTATGCAAGATTCCAAAGCTTCTCTACATCACATTCTAGTTTCCAGGTGTACCTCTCTAGTCTTATTCATTTCTATTACAGTTTGTTTGCATTCTTAGGTCATTTTGAATACAACATTGTGTTTTCAAACAATCTGCATTTCATTCGTTTTACATTAATAATCAACATATTTTATTAGTTTATTGCATTTAGGACATTACATTTAGGCATATTTCAATCATATTAGCATTATTCTTGAGTGAACCCCCAAGTTTTTGTGGGATACCTTTCTCCTTTTAGGTGAAAAACCCTAGAAGTGTAAGAGAGCCATCCTCTACAAAAAATTGCGGTTCATTTTGGTGAACCTACTTTTTGAACATCTTATTTCTAATTTTAAGTGCATTCACATCCTAGGAATAGCTTGCATTGGAATTGCATTGCATTGTTTAATTTGCATCCTAGGGTTTTAAAAATTGCATTAGTGAAAAGCTCATCTAGCTTGCATTTTTGCATTCCATTTCCTTCAAAATTCACAAAATTCTGCATTTTCATACTGTACCTGCATCTGCAAACCTAAAAAGCATAAAAATCCATTAAAAAAATTAGATTTAAAAAAAAAAATCACTACTTGGACTAATTCGCCACCCTGGGTGACTTAGTCCAGTTGTATATTTATTACTGCATTTTCTGGGATTTAATGTGCAATTTCTACATTTTTGTTTTATGTTTTTGCATTACAGTTTTCCTTTCCAAGATTTCAGCTTTTAACATTTCATTCTTATTAGTTTACATTGTATTTGCATTCACCTGCATTTAGAAACCTTTGCAGCATGAGTGTTTTGTGTTCTATTGCTAATACCTTAGTGAGAAGAAGTTCGAGACTCATGTTATCCCACGATAATACACTCATTGTGGATCTTGGGTTATCTAAAGCTTCCACTCCTAGTATTGCAACTAGTACACTAGGAATGGATGCTACCTTTAGCAACTCTTTGCCTTCCTATAACATGCATGTTGACACACATAATGATCACATCCTACAAGACAAAATAATTAACATTCATGAAGACGTAACACATATCCAACATCAAGTAAGTCTTGAAAACATTTCAGCCACTTCAATTCCAACCATAGAGAACATTCACCGTATTCTTGAAAGTGACGAAGGCTTGGATGTTGTGAAACAAATAGTTGAGATATATAAAAAAACATGTTCCTTCCACCTCTAGTGCCTCTCAACCAGTCCACATTGTGGTTAGCCAAGGAGGACCTCTAACTCATCCTCCCTCAACAATAGCCTCCATTCCTACCTATACCACTCCTCAAGTCACAAAAACATTGCAACAAGTTAGTAATGTGATTCCTTCCTCGACTATTCCTGTTAGCATTCCTAATTCCTATGTGGCATCGCATGTTCTATCCTCTTCCACCATACCATCTATAAGCATTCCATTCACTTTCCCTACCACTACATACACTCCATCACCACTTTCCCTTCCACCTCATACCACTTACAATCATTCTCTTATCAAACAATTTTTCCAAACCGTTTCATCTATGCAAAAACAAATATCCACCATAAACCAAATTCAAAATGGACCACCCACATATTATGTTTGAAGCATCCCATTGTCTTTGGAGATATTACGAACAATGAAGCCACAAGGAGTAGAGATGCCTAGATTTGAGAAATACTGAGGAAAGGGAGATCCTTCTAACCATGTTAATTCCTACACCACCTTATGTACTGACTTTTTCCTTGATGATAAACTGTTAGCAAAACTGTTTCCTAGGACTTTAAAAGACACTTCCTTGGAATGGTTTTCATCTTTACCGAACAATTCAATTCGTTCATTCAATGAACTAGTTGATGCATTTATAAATCATTTCCAAGTGCATATGACTCCAAAGAAGACCTTGGCCAATTTGATGAGATGTAAGCAAAATGAGGAAGAAAAGATCACTGATTTTATCTCACTCTATCAATCACTTTATTCTCAAATCGATGTCAAGATTTGTGACCCACATCTTCAAAAGATGTTTATGGAAAACTTGCAAACTAAACTTCAGAACAAACTCACCATGATGAAATTCCCCTCCTTTATGCACTTGTGTATTGCCCTTTACGATTATCACAATTTGATTACTAGTCGAGATGCAAAGTCCACTTCTAGCCAAACTGAGAAATATGAACATGCTAACCAAAACAATTCCCAACCATTTAGAAAGCAAAAAAAAGAGTTCTTACAGTTCAACCCCCCTCAACAACCAACTAAAATTGTCAACAACCAAGTAGCAGCTGTTAAAACCATGGTGCCCTATAGTTATGGAGATTCGAAAAGATAATTCACACCTTTACCAAATACCCTTCATAACACAATGTCACAACTTTTACAACAACAAATGATTAGCTTGTCTGCCATCAATGCACCCGATCCTACTAAGCCTTTACCTCCAAACTTTAAATCCAATGCTTATTTCCATTATCATAGACAAAATGGACATGACACAGAACATTGTAAGCATCTTAAACACCTTGTACATGACCTCATTGATTCTAGCCATCTATCCATTGTAGGTGTTAATGATCAAGGCAATAAGTCTGTTGCCCCTCCAAATCAAAATTTGCAAATTTTCACCGATCCCATGCCCAAACATAATATTTCATTTGTCAAAGCTAGTGAAACTACAAATAATGATGTGATGAATGTTGATACAAATGATGAACATTCTGATCCCATTCCACATATTACCACTACTAATCTTATGGATGAAATGGTAGGTGTGATAGACGTTATCCCTTGTAAGGGCCAACCTAAGAAATCTCTTGATATTATGTTCTCCTCTAAGGACATACTTAAAAATCTCCCTGATGGTCCTCTTTACATAGTCGATCGTATTTATGACAATCCCACTAATGGGATACTCATTGATATCGTCTGTGGAGAGAACACGATCACAGAGGAATTTTTGGTATTACATGATCTCTATCAAGATAATTATGATAAACCGAAAGCATGGATCAAAACACACAATGGTTTTGCTTTCCCTATGATAGGATCAATCATCCGTCCATTACAAATAGGACAAAAAACATTAGATGTCACATTCTCCATCATCCCGCAGTCAAACCAATTTCATTTGAGGCTAGGCCATCCATGGAATTGCTCACTGAAAGCAGTCCCTTCAGTTATACACAAATGTTTAAAGTTTCCATTTGACAATAAAATATTCATTGTTCACCATAGTAGCTTTAACCCATTATCTTCTAAAGGAAACTTTTCCTTAGAAGCCTTTTGGATTGAGCCCATGGAACCTATAATGCCTTGCAAAGATTTATGTTTCATTGCTTACCAAAAATTTAAAGCAAAGAAAATAGCAAAATTGTCTCTCCGCAACATGTCCTCGTCCCCTTATGACACTCCTATCCTAGATGAAAAAATGCTTTCAAACTAAACAAGAACCAACCAACCAAGCTCACCCAACACCCGAAACTTCCCTGACATCGTCCAGGAGACCACGAGATAATGATAAAAACTTTGTCATGCCTCCTTGCATAAAACAAGTGTACAAAGCAAAAGAGAAAGTGGATGGCCAACCTTCCATGGTTCCTTCTATTCCTCCCCCTGGGGAAGACAAACAACCTATGGTTGATCAAACCATTCCTTCACAAAGATAACTCAACAACAAAACCAAAAGAAACAGAGGAGCTAGGGAGCGTAGGTGTAGACGTCGTGCCCTTGCTTGCAAGTTACAAGAAGAAGAAAACAAAGAAAATCAAAACTCACACTTGACAGAAGCAATGCATGATGAATCTCCTCCCCAACTACAACAAAATGAGCCAATACAACAATCACAACAAGAGGTACACCCTTCATTGGACATTATCATTCGTCCTCTTGTTGTGATTAATCTAGATGACGATGATGAGATAACTAAAATTGACAAAGAGGTGCATAATGATTTGAATATATTGTTCTCTTCTTCCATGAGCTTAAACAACAAATCTCCTACAAAGAGTGTAGAACCTGGTGCTTCCCCTAGTTCGACACTTTCTCTTGTCCCTTTGGCTAGTTTCCCGCCCTCGGCATATCATGCACATGCCTAGGAGGCGGATGACTTGCTCGACGGTTGACTTGCATTTGCCTTACTAGTCTCTTACATTTTATTTTTCTTTTGAGTGTGTGCATGTGTGTAACATGTTCCCTCGTGATGTTTTATTTGATGTTCTCTCTCTTTCTGACATTCCTCTATTTGTACCTTCATTCTTCTCTATGTCGTACATGGATTTTGCCTTTTTCTTTTCCTTGTGTTTTCCTTTTGGGGATGACACAAAGCAATGAGACATTTCATGTCTCTTTCATGTTGAACCAAAAGGCCTTTTTCTTTTTCTTTGCCTTTTATTTTATCTTTTTCTCGTGTTTTCCTTTTGGGGATGACTCAAGGCATTGAGACACCCCATGTCTCTCTCATGTTGACCCAAAATATTTTTCATTTTCTTTCACCTTTTCATTTTTAGTTGCTTATGTTTTCCTTTTGGGGATGATGCAAAGCATTGAGACACCCTATATCTCTTCCATGTTGACCCAAAAGGTTCTTTATTTTTCTTTTTTTTTCACTCTCTTTGTGTCATTCTTCCAGTTCTATCTATTTGGGGGATGATAACAATTTAAAGCTCTCTAAACAAACATTTCAGCAAAGAAAATATTGAGCCCAAATCCATATATCCCTTATGTGTTTGGTGTTCTCATTTTGGGGGCAACCCCTCTCTTTTATTTTTCTTTCACATGATGCAACTTTACTTGGAAACATATGACTTGGCATAGGGATTTCCAAGTTGGCTCTCATGTCTTCTTTCTTCTTGTTTGCATTTTTCATTTTTCCACTTTAAAGTAATTGCTCACAGTACAATGTGTAGCAATTCCTTTAAAGTGGGGGCATACATTGGCACTATCATTTTGCATTTTTCCTTTTTCTTGGTTCTTAGTGTAGCCTTCTTACTTCATACGATGCGTTTATCGCTTTGTGGATGACATTGCGTGTGATTTCATTCATGAGCATGATCTATCTTAGCATATTGCATTCCTCTTAGTGGCTTGATGCAATGCACTGCATCCCCTAAGTTGTGAATTTTCTATTCTTTGATTGGTCTTCTCTTAGAGACATTAGACACAATGTTCCCTAAGTTAAAGACCTCACATGAACTAAGCAATACTCCTTTGAACATTCTTTTCGTGTTGTATTTTTGCATTTGTTATATGGCCACCTTGCATAACACAACTTGCATGCCTATGGTGCCATCACATTTGTTCATGAGCTCCAAACATATGAATTTTTGCTTGTCTCGTGAAGCTCAAAATGTCATTTTATTTTGTGGCACCTTATTAAAGTTATCAAGAGGTATAACTATGGTATGGTTAAGCAGAAATCCCATTTTGAGGCATGACTTTCCCCATAGCCACCTATGTGTGTGTGAGTGCATACCATCCATGAGTGTATGTTTCTCACCTTTTGGGTCTTCTCACCTGGTGGAAAACCATGAGTTTCGTCACCTCAAAGTGAGTATATGCATTTTTTCTAGACAAACAACCTAGATCTGATCCACAACAAGATGGAAAAATGATTGAAGCTTGATCCAACTCTTTTTTCCTTCTCGTTCTCTCTCTTTCATTCCTTTTCATCATTTTCATGTGTGTTCCTTTGTGCTAATGTTCAATTTTCCATGGGATCTTGATCTTGGGGGCTTGATCACCCCTCTTGATTGTTGTTGTCTCATCTTTCCAGCATGAGTGCATTTGGATCCCTCTTGTTATGCATGTTGGGATACTTTAGTGTGATTTTGAAGCAAGTTTATCCTCTCACTAGAGTGGGGGCTAAATGTGCAGCAAAAAAATGTATCTTTGGACATTTTTATGTTCATTTGGGTCATATGGATGTTGGCCTAATTTTTCCTAGATTTAATGTTGTAATGTGGTCAACACATTCACATTAGGTCTTGGACCCTTGTGAATCAATAAGAATTCTATGATGTCTTGTAAAAGTGTTGTGAAGTGTTGTAACCCATTTTCACACTTTTCTAGGACCCTTTTATTATAACTCACCTAAATAACCTCTTTTTATCACTTACCAAGCCTTATTTCAAAGTGTTGTAAAGATTTGTAACAAACTTTCACACTTTTCTAGGCTTGTCATGAATAAGTCAACCCTTTCTTATGTTTAAATGGCCCCCTAATACACTTTCCAACCCTACTTAAGTGTGTTTCAGAGAATAATCCTGTTATACATCATTAAATACACTTTGATTCCCGACTCCCATTAAAATTGCCCTGGTGGGGCCAAGTCTCCACCTAGGGCGACTTAGTCCCACTTGGAAAAAAAATCAAAATTATTTCAAAATTCCAGCGAGATATTATTCTCTTAGCCTTGAGGTTGGCCTGTGATGTATTTTCAAGAAATTTTGTATAATTGTATATAAATATAGGGTTTTCCTCTCATTTTCACCCCATTCATTTTCAAGCAATCAATTCATTCACTTAATCATTCAAGCAATTATCAAGCACTTTGGCATTATCAAGTCTACATTCATTGGAGCATCTACTTGCATATCTTCAAATTTCTACATCAAGAGCTTGGTGAGTTGTATCATTGTATGTTGTTCATTCATCATTCTCTTTCCATTTTATTTCATTTTCAAGGGTTTGATTACCAAGTCGGGGTTTGACTAAGGCAAACCCCTATTCACTAACCCTTAACCCTTTTCCCCCTCTTTGCATGTGTGTTTTGCAGGTCTTGTATGCAAAATTTTCAAAGAGAAAGGTGTTAAAAGGTGTCATCATTTCATCAAAATATTTAAAAGTCAACAAAGCCCTAAAAGAATCTTGGAGATTTCCTACAGACCGAATTCTACAAATTCAGATCCAGAAACCTATCAGGAACCGAGGTGCAGACCGAGAGCTATAGATTGCATCTTCAAAATTATCGATTTAGCTAAAGGTGGACTAAGTTGCCATTAGTGGCGAACTAGTCCCATTTCCAGTCCTAATAAGTTTTTTCTGCAGTTCCAAATACCCTTTTAGTTGAAACCTATTTCGACATAATTTCCTTGAAACAAGACTAAGTCGTCCAACTTGGCGTAAGTGTCCCAATTGGCTTCAACAACAAATTCTATAGGATTCCTGTAGACGCGTAAAATGTACAAATTGGCGTTGGACATTTGATCCTGACCACTAACATCGCTTCATCCTGAATCATCCTTCAATCTAACCATTTAATCAAATGCCTTTATTTGATTAAATTCATCAATATCCCTCTCTTAATTAAATAAATCAGTTATCTAATTAAGTCATCCTTTCTCGGTAATTAAATCAACCGGTATGATCTAATTATCCCTATTTAATTAAATAATCAATTTTATTTGATTAAATCTCTAAAGTTCATCCATTAAATTGAGTAAATTAAAACTTTATTTAATTTAATCTACCTTCATCCCCTTAGTTAAATAAATCAAAACCCTTTATTTAATTAAATCTTTAAATCATATTCTTCTCATATTTGATTTAAATAAATCCATAAATTTAAGTCAAATAGGTCACATCATTTAAATCCTTCATTAAATTAATTAACCTTGATTAATTTAATTTCTTCTCATGTCCCATCCTCCATCTTTTGCCACTTGCACATGAAAATAGAGTTATTTGATTTATTAAATCTCTATTTATCTTCAACATGGCATAAAAGAGGAATATTATTCAAGTTTGAAATTCAAATCTAAGTTGACTTTGTCCTTCCAACAAGGCATTCATTCCCTCTTACAAGTACTTTTGCATTGAGCCAAGTGGCCATTACTCCATTTGACTCTTCCTCCACCTTGTCATTAATACAATTTCAAAATTCAAATATTGGCATTTATTGGCACATTCATCAAAACTTGCACATCCTTGGCCCATTCACATTTGGACAAGTGGCACCTTGCCATTGAATGAAAGATAGTCCCACATTGCTCTATTTTTGGCATTCTTTCAACTTGACATTCTATAAATAAGAGGCTTCATTCCTCATTTGATCATCCACAACTTGAGTAAACTTACTATACTCAAATCTTTAGCAATCTTCATCCATAATTTTGAGTTTATAGCTAGGTTATGTAGGTTTTTATCTTGGAGCATTCACACTCTTCATCAAAGTGGATCAATTTTCATCACCAAATCACCATTGCATCATTGGAGTTGGGAAAGGGCCAATTTTCACATCAAATTGGCACCAATTCCCTCAAGAGATTAAGAGTTTGCTTTGCTTTAGAATAGGATTTGATATGTTTTAAGTTTTTTTTGTTCTTCATTTCATTCCCTCTTTCTTTTGCAATTTAAATGAATTTCTTGAGGAATCATGTTACTAACCTTGCATTTGATTTAATATATTGATTGTTTCTTGTGTTTGTGTAGGTTTGGAATCATGGTCCATAATTCCAAAGCCTCTTTGCATAACATTCTAGTTTCCAGGTTCACCTCTCCAGTCTTAATCATTTCTGTTATTGTTTGTTTGCATTCTTAGGTCAGTTTGCATACAACATTGTGTTTTCAAACAATTTGCATTTCATTAGTTTTACATTAATAATCAACATCTTTTATCAGTTTATTGCATTTAGGACATTATATTTAGGCATATTTTAATAATATTAGCATTAGTATTGAGTGAACCCCCAAGTTTTTGTGGGATACCTTTCTCCTTTTAGGTGAAAAACCCTAGAAGTCTAAGAGAGCCATCCTATAAAAAAATTTGCGGTTCAAGGTGGTATACAATCTCCAACATGTATAGATTCTACCTTTGAATTAGGAATCAAATTATTAAGAGTTTTGGAAGTGTTATGTTCTGTTTCGAATTGTGAATTGTAACTTTGTTCATTCAAATTATTAAGAGTGTTGTGAAGTGTTATGTTATTATATTTATACTTCATCTCATGGTGGAGAGTAGATGGGACTCCCTTCATATCATGAATCCAAAGTCTATCTAGGAGAAGATTGTATGAAAGAGGTCCTGGCATGATATGGATAGGGGTAGGAAAATCCATAAGCCCTACCTTAATGGGTATTGTGATCATCCCCAATGGTTGTCTACTAACACTATCATCCATGAATACAAACATTATTAGGTTCTATAAGATTATTATCCACACTAATTTTATCTAGAAGACCAATGCTACAAAAATTTAGAGTTGATCCATTATCTATGAGAGTATGTCTAACCCCTTATTAATGAACACCATTATCATTAAAGCTTCATGTTTATTCTTTTACTGAAAAAAAAGCTTCATGTTTATTTTGGATCTCAAGAAAGGGTAATTCATGTTGAGGGAATGTAACATCCAACTTTGTTGCTTGCATACACTCAAATAAGGTTGCTACATCATTTAGTTTGACAAAATTTGAGACATCAATCTTCTGCAAAGCCTCTTGGAACATTTGGTGGTATGTAGGTGATGTTTGAATCAAGTCCCAAAGGGAGATCTTTTCTGGAGTATTATGGAGTTTCTCAACAAGATCATATTATTTACCATTATGTTGAGGAATATTAGTTGGGGGTGGAAGGTATGGTTGAGGTAATGGGATGGATGTTGGTGGTTGTTTTTCTTTCTTATTATTTCATGTTATATATGTGAATAACTACATTATAGCTTGGTTGGTGCAACACATGATTACTAGTGAGTTGTTTTGCAAAGTTTAGGATATGGCCATGAGGTTTAGGAGCTCTTATAATGAGAGTGTTGGAAAAATGAAGAACATCTCATTTTGTTGTTTCCTGTTGTCATTTATGTCACCATGATATATGAGTTGCAACTGCAAGATCAAGTTTGAATTTGTTCTGGTATTTTGGTTTGGTATCTGAACCGGTATAATGCTTACATTCTCCGGTATTTTGGTCCATAGTTGTTTGTTGTTGATTATTGTTGCTTGTGGTTTTTGAAAATGGTGCATGGATGTTGTAAGCATGTACATTCAATATCTCACATTTTCAGATGCCTGTATGATGTATTGGCATTATTTTGTTGATTGCAATTTTCCTATTAGGTCTATCCTTGGCTGACCTAATGAATGAGTTGTGTAATGGTGAACCAAATTTTTTTTGCGGATATATGTGTGACCTATCTTAGGTCCATGTTGACATGATGTAGTGTGTTGGGTGTTTGAATTGCTTGTGGGAAGATTTTGTGAAAGATTGTAGCTGACAGTTGGTATTTTTGATGAAGAATAAGTGCATTGAATTAGGTCAACCTAATTGATGCTTGCATAGAGATCATACATATATATATATATATATGTATGTATGTATTGGATAGTTTTTGAAGATTGAACAAGAGATGATTGTATTGAGAATGTGAATGTGAAGAAGAGCGAATATGATGAAGTGTGTCATGTTATTTTATTGAGCTTCATTGGAATTGAATCAACACTCACTACGTGTACTTTATCAGTTCATTTTTTGGCTATAATCCATTTTGTCATTGCAACTATGTAGGAAGTGAGCCTTTGTATTTGGATAGTGAGTCCTAGAAATGAGCCACCCCATTTTGTAATATCTTATAACTAGTTATACTATATTGTGAGCTAACACTCATCGTGGTTTTTCCCATTTTGGGTTTTCCACATAAAAATCCTGTTGTTCATGTGTTTTGTGATTTCATGTTTTGTTAATGCTTTTACTTATCTTTGTTGTTGTTTGCATTGGAATAATTGGATGGTATCTGTTTAGAAAATTTAAGAAGATACTGATTCACCCCCCTCTCAGTATCTTGGATATTCAACAATTGGTATCAGAGCTTGGTTCCTTTGGATAAGCCTAACAACTTGAGGGAGATCCTAAAGATGGAAGAAATGAATGATAAAGAAGAGCTCTGGACTACTCTTGAAGATCTTGACAAAGTTGAAAGGGAAAATAGAGATCTGAAAGAGAATCTTGAAGATGCAAATGAATGTGTCCAAAAATTAAAAGAGCAATTGAAAAAGTTCAAAGAAAGGCATAGGGAAGCAAATGATAAGCAGGCTAATGAAGAAATTACCGATTTGAAAGTGCATGTAGAGGAGAAGAAAATAATTGAAGAATGTCTGAACAAATTGGTACAAAGAAATTCTGATGAGTGCATTAAGCTTGAACAAGAAGTACTAAACCTAAAAGTGGATCTGGAGAAGGAAAAAATCCATGAAAACAATTTCAAATCTAGCTCAAACAGGCTTGATGAATTGATTTCAGGACAAAAACTGAGCAAAGACAAAGGTCGCTTGGGAATGGAAGGAGGCGAAAACTCTAAGGACAAATAGAAGACTCAGAATAAAGGAAATCAAAAAGGAAATTCAAGGAACTTTGCTAGGAGACTACCTGTGAGATGGCCTAATGCACAAAGGTATTCATCCTCTAATGGCACTTATTTTTCATGCAACAAATTTAATCACAGGGCAACAAAATGTAGTAGGATGAATCAATTTCCTAGTTCCTTCTCTGGTCAATGTTTTGATGCAAAAGAATTGGACATAGGGCAAGTGAATGCAGAACCTTGATGATGAATTGGTCTAATGGAGGAAGAGTGAATCAATCCTTTAATGACTACTGCTATACTTGTAACAAGTATGCACATAAAGTTAATAAGTGTAGAACAAGAGTCAATGGAAGTCAATCTAATTAGAGAAATGTTGTTTGCTATAATTGCAAAAAACCAGGACATATATCAAGAGTTTGTAGAAACAAAAAGGGTAAGAAGACCAATCCGGTAGAAAAGAATAAACTTGCGAAGAAGGTTGACAATGATGAGATTAAGCAAGAAATGAATAAGATTTGGAGGAAGAAAGAAGAGACTGAGATGACAAATGTGTTTGTGCCCTCATTCGGTACAGACAATTCCTCTGGGAATTAGACCTCGCAAGGTCTTAGGGAGAGCTTTAATAAAAAATCACTTGAACCCCCTTGATGTTCAGCGTGTCAGTTTTTGGCATAAAGATATGTTGTGAGAAATGATAAGCTAGAGGTTATACAAGTGGATCCGGAAGAAAATATCAAGGAATGATCTTTTACAGAGAAAATTAGGGTTTTTCTAAGCAAAGAAGAAGAGTTTTTAGTAGCTTTTTGAAATTTGCCACATTTAATGTGAGTTAGGGCAGATCATTGTTTTATAAAGAAAAATGTGTAAGGAATTTTAATCACTCATGCATTTGAAGAAGTCGAAGAGATTTTTGGAGCGTTCTTGAAGTGATTTGGAGTTTGAACCGTGCAAACCCTAGGTATCGGTTCATCGTGAAGAAAGAGGTATTTTTCTTATCTATGCAGTTGTGGTTTGTGTTATTTGAGTTGTTTGAATTTGAAATTTGGTAGAATGGAAACCAATGCAGTTGTTAAAGTGTCAGAGAGACCCAGACCATCCTATAGGAAATATTCCTCGAAGGTTTTTGAAGATGACCTTATGGGCACATTCTCATCAATCCCTCATGGGGTTATGCTGACCGAGGACACAAGAATGCATATTCGAGTAAGGACTGAGGAATTCACCCACACCAAATTGATCAACATTTGGTAGAATGAGATTACTAGTGATAGTTTCTTGATAAAACCTGAATACTCGAACTTGGTTGCAAAGAAGTTAGACAGATGAAACAACTTTCCCAACTAATGTTTCATGGTTGATGATAAATTTGTGAAGCCATTCCTAACCATAATACATGACAAATTCATGTGGACTAACCAACCTCACCTGATAACTAAGGAGGTGATTAGGGCTGTTACCAGCCTCTGGGATAAAGGACTAGTACCTGTATTGAAAGCCATGAAGAATGAGGTGGTAACAGAACTTACATGAGCCACATATGACAAGAGATCTTTAACAACAAATTGAGGTGGTAACAGAACTTACATGAGCCACATATGACAAGAGATCTTTAACAACAAATTCCATCACCAATCTTGCTATGAAGTATGCAACTATCATGATTGGTCACAAAATATACTTTACCAACAGAGAGAACTCTATTTCGACCACAACCATTTATACTGGTTTTGATATGGTAATCAATGGTGTAGACTATGACTTATGTGAGCTTCTCTGGAAATAGTTGCTTGAGAATTTGAAGTCAAAAAAAGAAAGGAAGTATGCTTTCAAATTTAGTTCATTAATTGTATGTCTATTGTTTTATTTCATGAAGAGACTTCTTGGAAAGAATGATGAAGTATTTTGGGACTCATCCAGACTAGTGACACATCAAATCTTTGATTATATGCATAATTTGGGTGATTTGAAAGCTCAAGAAAATTCTCTAACAATATTCTTTGTTGTATTTAAGAGCAACATGAGTGAGAGAGATAGGATTTCGAGGAAAATTGTTGAGAAATATAAAGATGACATCATATTTCATGTTTCCTCTAATGAATGCATGATATAAGTAGTAGAACCCCAGACCATATGGATTCAACCATTGGGATATGAAATTATAGAAGAGGCTAAGGGTTATGTACAAATGTTGCTAAAAAAACTAAAGGATTCCAATGAACCCATAATTGGTACTTATGCAGAAAAATCTATGGAGATCCACATGGAGTTCAAGAAGCCTATTATAAGGAAGAATGTGGAAAAGAAGCTTAGAGAATTTGGATTCACCGATGAGAAGATTGCTCTTGCAAGGGCTAAGGGAGAAGATTTGGAGGCAAAATCATCTAGCCTAAGGAGATCCGGTAGGACTACTCCTACTAAATCCTCTGCAACCCCTATAGTAAAAGTTGAACCCAGTACCACTGAAAAAGGAAAAGGCTTGCTTTCCTCCAGACCTACTACTAGATCTGGGAAGAGGAAATAAATTCCTCTGGTGGCCCGTGGAAAAAGAGGAAAGAAAGAGAAAGCTATGAGGGAGAAAAATCTTAGTGTCACAGATGATCAGGATGAAGAGGAAGAGGATCCTGCTGCAAAATTAGTGAGGAAAAGAAGAGGAAGTTTATCCTCTGGTGAAGGTGCTTCTAATTAAGGAAGTTTTTGGTTCTAAGAGAGTGCATGTTGTATCATCTTCTGATGAAGAGGAAGAGAAAAAATTTGGTGTTTATGTGCACACCAAACCAAAGTCGAAGAAGACTAAGGTGTCTAATGAAGCCTTTGCGGACCAGAGAGAAGAACAGGACAATTTGGTAAGTTCTGGTCCCCGTATTCAGTTAGAGGACACTCTCAATTCTTTGCTACATTTTGAGAACATGATGAGACCGACAATAAAATATTATGATGATGTTGGAGAAGAGGATAAGAAAAAAATGATTTTAGCTATCATTCAATATGTTAATATATTGGAAGTTAAATGGGATTATGTGAAAGAAGATGCACCTGAGAATATGTGGGAAACTCTGATGAAAAGGAGATCAGAGGCTATTGCACTTGAAGAGAAAATTAGGAACAATGCATTTGATAAGATTGGATCTTCCTTGACCCCGGATGATCTGGAGACTTTGAAAAGGATTTGTGCAAATATGTTTCAAATGAAGAAAATGGTTAATATTTAATGTCAAGGGATAAAAATTAGATAAAGAAAATAAGGAAGGAAACAACAAAGGTGATCCAAAATACAACAAAGAAATATGGCATGCTTAGGGATGATGAAGATGTTGCTGAAAATGATGAGGAAGATACTCCTCTTGATATAGGTGATGTAGAAGACATTGATGTTGAAAATGATGTTGGTGGTGAAAATAATCCTCTGGAAATTGAGAAGCAGAATGAAGGTGAAGTTGATCCTGAAAAATAGGATGATGCTCCTACGGAGCACACTGAAGGTGAAAAAGGCAATGATGGAAAAGGTAATACAGAAGAAGAAAAAGGTAATCAAGAAGAAGAAAAAGATAAAAATGGAAAAGATGGAAATGATGAAGAAGAAAATAGGGATAAAGATAAAGATGAAAAGGAAAAGGAAGAAAAGAAAGAAGAATAAGAGGAAGTGGAAGAAGAGAAGAAAAAGGGAGAGGAAGAAAAGAAAAATGGGGAATTTTTCGGGAAAAATAAAGAAAGTCAAAAGCAGATTGTAAAATCTCTTAAGCATCCTAGAGAATTGTCCTCCAGAAATAATGTACTGAAAGGCTTGCTATCCAAGCAGATCATATTTTAGACAATAATTCATCAGGAGCTTCAATAAATTCCTATGATTGAAGGGTTTGTAGATGTGGAGAAGATGTCTCTAGTGCATAAAGTGGTGTTAGGAGATGCATTGCAGGATCTGGAAGGAAGGAGATTCTTGAAACACATAAAAAAGGAACAAAACTTATAGAAGATTCTCTTAAGGCATTGCAGGAGGTCACACCTAGTGCATCTATTGATGCATCCCTCTCTCCCATTGAAAATTTGAGATTTTTGTTGGATTCTTTAAAGGAGTATATCTCTAGGCTTGGAGAAAAGACAAAATAATAAGTTGAGGAGAAATTGGTAGAGAAAAGGCTATTGGCATTGCATGACAAGTGTCCTCTACCACACTCAAATGTTGAAAAGAACCTGAAAGCTGTGAAGATTTGTGAGTCAGAAGCAAATGTTGTTCTTGCTTATTGCTTGAAGTGGCCGGATTCCACCGAGAACATTAAGGTTGTTATGGACTCCATTGAGTCTCAATTCACCGCTGTCTCTGGTACTTACAATATATCCAAAGATAGAGACAGATCAACCTAGAACGCCATCACTGCTCATAAAGATAAATTATTTGTTTTACAAAAGCATAAGGAAGAGATTATCTAAAAATTTGACCAGTTAAGTGACATTATAAGAGTGGGATACACTCTGGTTGGCAAGGCCTTAGAAGGCACAAAAAAACTTGAGAAGATAAATTTGACTCCTAATACTTCAGATGGTGCAGAAGAAACTCTAGTAGAGTTGGAATCCCTGAACAAGATGTTGATTGCTGCAAAGGATAGTTGGGAGAATGGTAAATTAGTATGGGAAGATATTCCTAAGGAGCTTCAAGGCTCGCCATCCTCTGGTTAATACATGCTTCTTTTTTTTCTTTGTTTTCATATTTCAATTTTTGGACAACCCTTGTCTTTGATGTCAAAGGGGGAGTGAAGAACGTGAAATGTTGGTGTTAGGGGGAGAAGTGTTGTAAATAAGAGTTTGGAAGTTTTTATAAGTTTTGAAATTTTGGCACATGTTTCCATCAATGACAAAGGGGGAGATTGTTGGAAAAATGAAGAACATCTCATTTTGTTGTTTTGTGTTGTCATTGATGTCACCATGATATATTAGTTGCAACTGCAAGATCAAGTATGAATTTGTTTTGGTATTCTAGTTCGGTATCTGAACTGGTATAATGCTTACATTCTCTGGTATTTTGGTATATCCTCCTATATTTTGGTCCATAGTTGTTTGTTGATGATTATTGTTGCTTGCAGTTTTTGAAAATGGTGCATGGATGTTGAAAGCATGTACATTCAATATCTCACATTTTCAGATGCTCGTATGGTGTATCGACATTATTTTGTTGATTGCAATTTTGCTATTAGGTCTATCCTTGGTTGACCTAATGGATGAGTTGTGTAATGGTGAATCAATTTTATTTTGCGGATATATGTGCGACCTATCTTAGGTCCATTCCGACATGATGTAGCGTGTTGGGTGTTTGAATTGCTTGTGGGAAGATTTTGTGAAATATTGTAGCTGACAGTTGGTATTTTTGATGAATAAGAAGTGCATCAAATTAGGCCGACCTAATTGATGCTTGCAGAGAGATCATATATATATATATTGGACATTTTTTGAAGACTGAACAAGAGATAATTGTATTGTGAATGTGAATGTGAAGAAGAGCGAATATGATGAAGTGTGTCAATTCAGTTTACTGAGCTTCATTGGAACTAAATCAACCTCACTAGGTGTACTTTATCAGTTCATTTTTTGGTTGTAAGCCATTTTGTCATTGTAACTCTGTAGGAAGTCACTACAACAAAATAGGAAAATAGTGTTGGATTTCAGTGTATTTCAGTCCACGAATTGGGCGAGTTGGGTTGTGCTAAACTCGGCGCAAACATGCATGGTGAAATTGGCGCCAACTTTTACGCTGAATTTTGCATTGGACATTACGCCGGAAAATCACAACGCCCTCGTTAGTGCCTAAAATAACACCCAATTAGGCTTCTAGTTTTGCTTCTATGTCTACTCCAATTTTTGCTTCTAGTTTTGCTTCCAATTTTGCTTCCAGGTTTGCTTCCAGTTTTACTTCTAGTTTTTCTTCCAGGTTTGCTTCTAGTTTTGCTTCCAGTTTTGCTTTTGGTTTTGCTTCCAGTTTTGCTTCCAGTTTTGCTTCCTGTTTTGCTTCCAGTTTTGCTTCCAAGTTTGCTTCCAATTTTGCTTCAAATTTTTCTTCCAATTTTGCTTCCACGTTTGCTTCCGGTTTTGCTTCCAATTTTTCTTCCAAGATTGCTTCTAGTTTGGCTTCCATCGTTACTTCCTTTTTTGCTTCTAAAAATGTTTCTTGTTTTGCTTCTAAAAATGCTTCTTGTTTTGCTTCCTTTTTTGCTTCTAAAAATGCTTCTTGTTTTGCCCCCTTTTTTGCTTCTAAAAATACTTCTTGTTTTGCTTCTTTTTATTAATTTAATATGTTTTATTTCAATTTAATTAGTTAAATATATCATTCCTCTTAAATAATTCATATGATTATAGACTAAGTAATTTATTTATTTAACTCACATGATTAAATAACAAGACAATTACCCATGAAATTTTTGTATTGCTTGTAAAGATTAAAAAGTAGATCTATTGTTCAATGTCATTACCCACCAAAATTCCACAGCAAACAACAAAAACTAGAGGCACCTTAACTTGCAGAGTAAAACATTAAATAAACCCCATAACCCATGTAACTGTTTACCAATAAAATCCTTACAAAAAATAACCACCATTAACAGTGTTTAGAGTTACACACTTTAATACAACAAAAGCAAAGGGAGAATTCAAAATCAGACACAGATAAACATGACCAGTCTTAACGAGCTCCACCCAAACCCAACGGACGCTTGGCTATCTCCTTCAGAGGCTTCTTCTTCCACTGCTTCCCTGACTTCTTCTTCTGGAACTTCCTTTTCACTTGTTCAATGAAGAGTTTGAGCGCTTTCCATCCCAAACGCACTTCCTCATGGCAATGAGCTTTGTATTTTCCTTCGGACCAACAAATAAAGGGTTTGAGCCCCGGTCTCCCATAGAGCTCCTCAATTTCATCATCTACCAGTCCTTCAGAATAATCTAAACCTACACCCGAAACCGCCCATTCGAGAATGGACTCCATGCCTACCAGAAAATCTTCATACACAATTTTCTACATTACCATCCTCACAATTTCCACTGGTTCACCTAAATCCAAGCCCCATGCCACAATTAAGGAGTAAACATCCATGTTGGTTCGGTATCTATGTTTCAGAGAGCTGAAATCCTGACCACAAATCATTTTTGCACACTGCACTAGCCGCTCGTCGTCAACAAGGAAAAGGCCCTCTAGTCATTTTCTGAACGCCTCTCCACAAAACGGGCCCAAAGATATTCATGACCGAAAGGTGAAATTGGCTTCCATTTCTCCTAACAACCAGCATCACCACCACCAAAGTTTGTCACAGATTTTTTCTCAACCCTTTCCAAATGCAATTAACACATCTTAATCCAGGGCTTGCATTTAACACCATCTTGGATTGCCCACACTTTCTATTAATGAAGTGCTACTTCACCACTGCCCACCACCCCTACCTTCACTTGTTATGTCAAACCTACTTCACTCGCTTCACTACCTTGTTCATTTAAGGTGTTTTTCGCTAACTTAACACCTCTAAAATCCTCCAACCTAAATTCCCCTGTTTCACCAAAATTTAAAGCCCATTTAGATAAGACATTTTCTTCCACATTACCACCTCTTTTAATGTGGCTCACCGCAAAACTTTCAATTACGTTCTGGAGGTGCCAAGCATTAATTTTACCTTTCATCACCACCTGAACTATTATTGTAACATGATCATCATCTTTAATTAAAAAAAGTGAGTCAAATATCTATAATTTAATTGAATTTGACAACATCCATCTTGACCAGTAAATTAAAATCATCATATGTAATATATATCCATCCAAAAATCATCGACCACTTTTAATATATATAAATTGACAAGTCAATACTGATAAGATCATCATCATATATAAATAAAACAAGTGAAAGTAAAATATACCAGTACATCAAAAACATGTCAAAATGATACATGTCCAACAATCGACATAAGTGAAAATGATACATGTAAAAATGATATAAATAAAATTTATAAATTATGTAACTCAAATTGATACAAGTCAAGATGATACATGTCCAAATGATATAGTAAAAAATTGAAAATGATACATATGATAGTAACCATGAAAAGAGTCATCATAACAATATATCAACAATGATATATGATGCAGTCTATATGATCATGAATGTCACTGATTACTATCACCAAATATCTCATCATCATCACCATCGTGATCATCATCATCATCATCATCATCATCATCATCATCATCATCATCATCATCATCATCATTGTCATCGTTGTCGTCATCATCATTTTCATCGGCCTAAGTGTTTTCCACATTTGCATCATCATCATCCTCTGCCATGTGATCTATACTGGCAGAACCAATATTTTGTGGATCTATATCAAGTTGAGGATCATCTTGATCTTCTGGAAGACCCGTGTTCTGCATAAGAAAAAAACATTTAGAATGAAAATTTATTATTCATTTCATGCAATAATTTATTTTTCTGTTATATATCTAATATTACAACATATGAGACAAAACCATAATCATATTACATCTTATCAAAGTGCACATACCATAATAAAATTTCAAATTCCCTAGCTAATACTTGAGATTGAGATTGTTAACCTTGAGAGAGTATGACTTGGGAAAAAGGAATTTGATATGGCTATTATTTTCAAAGACTTCAAGCGGGATGTACTCCGCATTGACACCATTCCTCAATCTTCACTTGATGGCATCAAGCAATGGTTGAACTCCATGGATATAAAGTATTATGAAAGAAAAATGAACTTGAACTAGTGTCCAATTTTGAAGAGTATTACTGATGATCCAGATAAATTTTTTGAAGATGATGGTTGGGAATTTTTGAATATGGAAGCTAGTGATTTTGATTTCGATAATTTAGAAGAGTCAGATCAAGGATATGAACCCTCTAATGTAGAAGAGGAATCAAAATCAGATGTCATGTAGTCACCATCAAGAGTGTTACAAGCCAACAAGATGGAGAGAATTCTTATATAAGGATAATTTTCAATGTTGCAGGTACTGGCTTTAATGCCAACTACAATGGCAACATTGAAATTCCCTAGCAGTATTTATGTTAAGGAAAATTCCTTTAGATGCTAGGATTCAAAGCACATCAACCATGTGGTACAAATGATTAAATCCCAGAGACAATCTGTAGCAATGAAAGAGTCTGAAAAGGAAGAGAGAGCTACATTGGTGACTCAGGAGAAACTTCAGCTTTCAAAAACAAATCCAATTAGGTTGGCAGACGTGTGGATCAGGCCAACATTTGGTGGAAGAGGAAGAAAGATGACTAGAACTCGGGAGGCCCACCATACTAGATTTCAGTATTCAACCATGAGAGCATAAGAGAGAGCTGATATCATGTATCAAAACATTAAGCATGCATTCTTCCAACCAACAGAGAAGGAGATGATTACTTTGCTCCATTTTCATTTGCATAACCATATCATGGCATGGGAACCAAGAAGACCAAGGATGTCCAGTTTTATGTGGAGGTAATGGATGTGGTCCAAACTTTAGGAAGGGCAAGGAAGTCAATGTATGATCCTAATGAAATTGAGGAAGAACAACAAGAGAGGGATAGGAAAAATAAAATCAATACAGAGTTTCAAGGATTTGTGAAAGCGAGTAAGAGAACTTATATGGGAGCAGCCTCATCTAAAATATTTTGAACTAGAGTTTGATATACCATTTAGAGAGCTTGGTTTTCATGGAGTTCCTTTCAAAGCCTCTGCTTTTATTGTTCCTATGGTAAACTGTTTGGTAGAGTTGGTGGAATTACCTTTCTTAGTAATCGCTATTAGTGAGATTAAGATTGTTAACCTTGAGAGAGTATGACTTGGGCAAAAGGAATTTGATATGGCTATTATTTTCAAAGACTTCAAATGGGATGTACTCTGCATTGACGCCATTCCTCAATCTTCCCTTGATGGCATCAAGGGATGGCTAAACTCCGTGGATACAAAGTATTATGAAAGAAGAATGAACTTGAATTGGTGGATAATTTTGAAGAGTATTACTGATGATCCAGATAAATTTATTGAAGATGTTGGTTGGGAATTTTTGAATATGGAAGCTAGTGATTATGATTTTGATAATTTAGAAGAGTCGGATCAAGGATATGAACCCTCTAATGTAGAAGAGGAATCAAAATCAGATGAGGAAGGTTCAGAAGATGAATCTCTTGTGGATTCAGAGGAGGACGAAGAAGAAGAAGATTCTGAAGAGGAGGAAGGTAAAACATGGGATGAATTAGAACCCGAAGCCAAAAATGCATATAAGGAAAAAGGAGACGAGTCTCACAGTGAAGAGGAAAGGTGGCAACGAAAGGTAAAAGCTACAGGGAAGTCTCAGGCACCTGATATTAGAGATTCAAGAGGAATTCCTGCCAAGAGGCATAAAGTCAGATGAATTGAGTTCATCTACATCCTTCTACTATTTATTCATGCACATAAACGATCATCTTGTAATCATAAGATTTGAGCTCTATTTACTTATCCTATGCATCAATAAAAAACTCAACACAAGAGATGCAAATTGACATATTAACACAACAATATCCAACTAAGTTATTGAAAGTCAACTATTGATACCTTGTTCTCCATCCAGATTACAAAATTGTTCCACTTTTTTTTTTGTAACATATTCTTTTCAAATTGCTTTGGATGGCATTTCTCCTCTTGTCAAAACATGGCACATGGACTAGTTAAAATAATTAATATGCAATCATTTACTTTTTCCAATGAAATAAAAAAAATATCATTTAACATATTAAATATACTTACAAATGTACATATCAAGGCCTGTAAACCATTCTGGCCACTGTGATGTGTGGCACAAAGTTTCTCAAGCCTAGCTTTGGAGGCCTTGTCCTAAAACATACACTAATTCAATTTAACTATGCACAAATAAAATTTAAATATCGTTTAATAAATTTGATATAATCTTATGAGCAAATTCAAATACCTGCATACTCTCCTCATTGGACTTCCTTTGTGCATCAGACTTCTCATATTCTTTTACAAGCTCTCTCCATACTTTCACACTTACATCAATTGGCCTTTTGTTCTGCCTTAGCTCAGGAGGGATTTTTTTTATCTTCTTTTTTTGGTTGCACCAAAATCTCTTGCAGTTTTGAGACATTCATAGCTTTATCTTCTTTACAAACCAACTTGTGCCAAAATCAGTCTCCATGTCATGGATAACTACTTTTTTGAGGTGCATGGGTATCTTTGAGAATGAAAAATGTAGATGGTCTTTGAACCGTTGAAGGCATGATTCCTTCAACCTATTCACAAACGTTTTCCTAGCATCCGTCATTCAGACTTCCCCTGAAGCCACCTCGTATTCTATCTTCATATTGTAGCTACCAATGCAAGATTGAAAACATGGCATGGTGGAACTCCATGTCCTAGGAGTGGAAGTATCTGCTCCCTATTCCACATTCTTAGAGTTTAGTGTCATTGATTTCTTCCTAGATCTTTTGCTCGATCCAGGACTAGTTGGGGAATCAATTGATTCCCTTTGACACAATTAATTTTTTTGCAATGTTGAGGGGCATTAATAGATTGTTTTTCTATGTATCTGGCAAGTGTTGTCCAGTCCACATTAACCAATTTGTTCACTATCTCTACCCCCAATATGGAAGCCAATTCCTCTTTATCTTTGTCAGTCTCATGTCCCTATATATATATATATCTAAATTATATTTCTTCTTTTAAATTTAGAAATAAAAAACTAAAAAGTAAAATTCAAAGAAATAATGGAAACATTTACAAATCTATAAATTGAAAATGAATTACCTCATTGTGGCCAAAGTTTGTTGTCAATGCTCACTTCCCTCTATTGCTTGACATTTTGAGGTTACCTAGGGAAAATTATTTTCATCCAGTCTGTGGAGGCAAACAAAGTACACATTGTCAGGTATGAAAGTTTTCGTCCAGTTTGTGGTATGAAAGTTTTGTTTTGTGGGAAAATATGTTCGTTGGGTTTGCTTAGTGTTGATAACCTTATCATGAAAACTCTTTCATAATGAAATCTTGCATGAATTTTTCATGGCATCAGTGACCATGGTGCAGCTAGGTAAAACCAAGTTGTTTCTGCATTTATTTTCAGTAGTTGCTCAATAGTGACTGACCCAATTCCTAGATTTTCCTAGTAGTTCACTATTTCCTTGATACCTAGGTTAGGGAAAGAATACAGAGGCATCGTCGCTTCGTACTATAATATTTTGAGCCAAAGATCAAATGGGTAGGGTAAATTTTTTTGTTGGTTTCTCAAAGGTTTTACAATTTATAATGATGGGACAATTTAGAGGTTGCCTAGACTGGTTAGGCCACAAACCAGTAAACAATCACAAATTCAAATGCAATACAAAGAGTAGTAAACAATCACAAATTCAAGAAAGAAAAAAAAATTGTAACCTTACCTATGGTGTCGCAAACTAAATGGAATTTCTCATAAAAATTCAACTTAAAGGCTGACAATCTGTGCAAGTTATTTGAGGAGGAGAAGATCAGCAAGATAGCTATTTTTTTGGTCAAAATTCATAAACGAAGGTCCAACATGGAAAAGAGTTTGGAGATTCCTTAGCTTTTTGGTTCTCAGTCCCTTAGGCTACTTGGTCTTGTGGACATCATTAAAATCTCTCATTCATTCATTCAGTTGCTGGTAGCACCCTGCTCTCTTCCTTTGTGCGACATTTTTCCCTTTTTTGTCATCTAATTTCTTTCTTCATGCGGGAAAGTTTTAAATTTTTTATTTTGATTCATTAGTCACACTTTAGTCAGCGTTAGTTAATGCTAACTTTAGCACATAATTTTGGTCGTTAATGTAATCTATTTGGGACGTATAAGGCGGCGTCAAGTGCGCCTAATTTAGCACCTATCATTGCTGTATAGTGACTATTTTCATTGTTGTGTATCACAAGACCCAGAGTGTTGGAATAATTCCAACTCCTGCCTTGTTTTTGTGACTACCGCTGTCTTGTGGCTCCTTCATTAGCTCGGTGCGATAGAGCGGTTTTTACGCAAGGTGCTTCATCCTTCTCGGCGGTAGTGCGGTGAAAGCTTTTGTGGCGACATGTGAGTCTTCCTTCTATTCCTGGTAGTGGTGCAGTGACTCCTGTAGTCCTACAAGTCTTCTACCATTGGCGTGCAGTAGTGCGGTGACCATTGTTGTCCCGTGGCTCCTTCATCAACTCGGTGCGGTAGAGCGGTTTTTACTGCAGTCCCGCAAGTTGCTTTTTCCTTCTCGGCGATAGTGCGGTGAGAGCTTCTGTGGCAGAATTTTTATTCATAGAGGAGGCCATGGAGAGAGGACGTGGACGATGTAGAAATACTAAATGGCTAAGAGGAAAGTGGGTGGAAATAGATGATACAATGGAATCTACAGATACAATAGAGGTAAGAAGAGCAAGCAACCTCAACCAAAGGAGGAAGGTGTTTATGAAATCACAAATGCTACAACGTAGAGGAGATAAAGTCATTTTTTTGTCCATGAGGCCTCTGAGGTCAAACTTATTGATTGAAAATGCACATGAATGGTGATTAAATGTGATTCTATGATCAAGGGAAAAGTTTTAAAATTAGGATAGCCAAAACATGATATCAATATGTCAAATATATGACTAAAGTGAGGTTTTGTGTTGGATAGCGTATTCGTTGAAATGATATAATTGGTGTACTAAAAATTATTTACTATGTTGTGTATTACAGGGGCGAGATGAGACCATGGCAACAGATTGTGTCATATCAAATGAGGACACAATGGATGAAGTGGGACATCAGGTACTCAAATTTTGACTTAATTGAGGAAAAAATGATCTGATGGAATTTTATGATACGTCCATCTTTTTTCACAATATTATTGAAATTTATAATGTATTATCCAATCTTGACATAAATTAATGCATATTGTTGATAATTTTAGATGGAGATTGGAGCAAATGTAGAGCCTGAGTGTTTAACTAGCAAAAGAACAAGATATGTGCATGGACGTAGACCTAAAATTGTTAAAGCACATAGACAATAGTGGGTGGAATAAGATATGACAATGGATACTACAGACATAACAAATGATAGCACTGAAGAAGAGGTAGGTCAGGACTATAGTACATGGGATGAATACTTTGAGAAAATTGTTGTTTGTGGATGTTTTGTATGTCGTGGAAAAAAAAAATTCAAACGAGTGATTGTACAAAGACATTACATATATGATGAGCTTCTAGTTGGTAATATGCCTCCTACAATCGATTCAAATCCAATAGGAATTGTGGTGAGGAATTTCCCAATTTGATATAAATAACATGTATACTTCGTTTAAACATTGTTTTATATTATTTAAATAACTATTTTTTCTTAATGGATACTTGCAAGATGAAGTTCTTGGTTGAAAGTTTCCTGGATCACCGACTTCTAGCCTAGAGGGCAATGATCATTTATCAGATGATACATCTAACAAAAATATGTGCCAATATACCAGCTCAGAAGATGAGGAATTGACGAAAACAAGTAACAGAACAAGAACAGGTGTGAAGATGCATAATTTGCTTAAAGACAAGGGGAAGGTGGACTGCATACCCTATGAGAATGAATGTGATGGAGATGATGACTTGCCCCTGAGTTTGAGATCAATTTACAAAGAGACATTTGATCATCGACTATATTGTGCTTGGCCTAGTGATCAACAACTACCTAAAGTGTATGAGGTGTTTTAATTTTGGGGATACAACTACATGATATGACCCTCCAATATTCATGGACAAAATCTAGGCCTCTTTATTCTCCAAAATTTACACGTGGGATCCAAACATAGAAACAATTTAGAACAAACCACTAAGAGATTAATGCCATATTATGGTCCGTCATATTACAGTGGTGAATGGAGAAGGCTAGCAAAATATAAGCCTAGCATGTTAGCATATGGTCTAAATTCGAATATGTATACACATCATCTCCAATTGGAAAGTGGAAAATAAATGAATAGAGGTCATCTTATGCATATATATGGACGTGCATACACACACAAAAATATTTTAGGATTTATAAATAGTAGTAAGGGAAGGGACCCTAATGTAAGACTGAATTGTCAATTTGTTGAGGTTATAAATGATAAAGATGGAGATATGGAAATAGAGTTTGATAGATTGATAATGGTTGAGGCTATTGTGGACCTTACCATTGGGGATGAGTTATTGATTGATTACCCCTTCTTAAAACACACTCCTATGCGAAAGAAGAGGGAAGAACAAGGTCTCCCTAAGGATGTTCTTAAGGGCAGAAAACCAAAGAATAATAAATGAGTGTGGACTGATGTTTTATAAACTATGTTGTCAAAATTGTGTTTTATAGCATTTATTGTATAAAAAAGGTAGTCTATAAAATAATGTTCCATTATTCAATTGATGTATATATGTTTATACAATTTATATAATGTCTAATATATATATATGTCGTTCATGTGCAGGTATTTTTCTATGAAGATATTTTGGACCTGAAATAGATATTTTTCATACATTATGATCCAAGATTAAGGCATGTATTTGATGATACATTAGTGGATACTGAGCAAAACAATGATGGCCAACAAAATGAGAGAGAGGGATTAGAGAACATCGAAGAAATTGACATCCATGATGATGTTGAAGATGGTTATGCTCAGGCACAAGAAGACAACAATCCAAAGTTAGATGATGTTATGGAAGACAACAATATGGATGGTATAGAAAATGATGATCCAAATACATCTGGTAACAATATAGATGGTCTACAGTAAAATTTCAATGATGATGAAGATGATGCAGGTCAAGATGAGGATGATAATATTAAATACTTGAAAGAACATATGAAAATTGACAATGATACACTGGATGACATTGTAGCAGACAATAATGTTAATGACCAAGACTTCTAAATTTTTAGAATTATTTGCAATCCATGTTTAAAAAGGGATGATTCTTATGGCCTAAACTTTGAAATGTTTCAGTAATATTATGTTGTACTTGGACAATTGAAAACATGTTTTATTCTCCTAGCAAGATTTTTTATTTTTCTATTATAATTCTAGACGAAACAACATTTGCGGGGATGGCCTTTTACACCAATCTTAATTTGTATGAAGTTCACGAACCTGTTGTCAAGCAGTAAATTCCTTTCGTAGACAGGAAATGTAAAGGCTTCATTTAAGAAAAGATAAGTAGTCTCTTTCTGAGGGTAATCCACATGCAAAAAGTAAAAAGCACATAAAAAAACAATTGTATAGTAGAAAATAATATTCGATCACTTATGTCTTATTTCACTTGCACACTTATCTGAAAGACATAGGGTATTCACCATACATTTCCCTTGGTAAAGAAAACATGTGCTTTCATTTATGTTTACTATATATCTCAGAAGTGAAATTGTTGTTACATAATGATGCACTAAGAAAATAATATATACAACAAAATGCATAGAAAATGTTTGAAATTTAACATGCAACCTACTATGTTGTGCTGAAAGGAATCAAGATTAACCAAGAAAATAAATAAAAATAAAATTTTGATGATTGTACTTAAAAGTGAATAGGATATGAAAAGTGTGGACAATGATGGTGCTGAAATTGAAAACCCTGATTCTCATGATATTACTATTTTATGTCATTTGAGATAAAGAGCACATACAATTTTATATACATAGCAAATGAAGATTTGAAACTAGTAAGTTGAAAATGTAAACACTGTAAGATTTTTCCTTAAACAATAATTCACATACTCACAAAAAAGGGTGAAGCATTTTTTATTCAAACTTTGTTTTATTTAATAGACATAACAGTAAAAGAATATTTATAAGTACAAGAATATATACACTGTTTCATAGAAAATAAGGAATGTTTCATAGAATATACAAGTACAAGAATATATCATCATCATCATATCCTTAATTAATACCTATTGCAATATCCTTAAATTGTTCAATCTTTGGTATGAATTGTTGGCAGAAAAAAATAGGATTACTTGGATGCTTCTTCCATTCATTTTGTATCAACATATGTTCGTGAAGACACAAAAGTTAATAAAATGTTAATGCACGTAACTCACAATTATTTAAATAAGCAACTTTTTTAACTTTATTATTTTTAAATAGTTTCCATTTTTATGCTGAACATGTAACAAGGAAAAATAAGCTCAATTTTTCAAAAAAATTAGCAACTCTACCAACATCCACAGTAAATGCTTTACTGTATCAGCATATTCATTCACATAAGCATAGTATTGAGGCTCAATAACTGATATTCATTCAAATATAAGAAGAAATAAGTATGGAAAACATAGGAAAAATACAGAATGATAACACAGTCATGGAGAATCTCTGATAATAAGATGTTCTCCATTTTATTGCTTCAATTGATATATATTAATAACAAAAGTCTTCAAAATGGAAATGATATATGATGATGATAATTTAAAACTAGGCCTTGGTTTCCTATTTATATAGGAAGCAACAAGCTATAGGCCTTTTACAACCACTTAATTAAGGAAATAACAAGACTTAAGACATTTTGACATATGGTTCCATTATTCAATGTAGAAGACCCGTGATCATTGATCTGGAAAAGTATTCCTCTCCATGATGAACGTCCAAATGCTCTCGCCTTAGTGTCCTATTCTTCTGAAACCAAATAATTTTCCTCCCATTGATACACTGTAAAATATGATGGCCACTTATATTCCTGGATCTTTTGCATGTTTGCAAGATGAGTTTTCTATCGACTATCTAGTAATGCCTTTGTATCATTGACAAACTTTAGGTATCCTGCATCAAGAACAATCAACCCATCCATGATCTAATTTAGCCTAGGAAGACCGGTATCATCATCCTCCTGTATATGAGTTACAAACTTATGAACAACCTGACTGAATTCTTTCTTCCACTATTTTAGGTATACACCATTGTTTGCAGGTATGGAATAAATCCATTCGTATTACAATTTTTTTATTAAACCCTTGTACATACTGAAATTCATCAATAATCATCTCCACAGTTTGTTCAGTTGGATTTAATGTTGCCCATGCATTAGGACTTCTTTGTAGAACTTTGCATAACTTAGCCAAAGTGTGGTGAATAGGCTACCACCTTTTGAACAAAGGATCTAATACAAGCATATGTGTCTTTATTTGATCCATTGCCTGCTGAAGTGTTTTATAACTATCATGCACATTCTCCAGTTTATCCATAACTGATTTAATCCTGTGCTCAAGAATCTTTTCCATAACTTCACAAATTCGTGTTTTCACTTCATCTTGGGTTTGATTGTTGGCCTTCTTTACATCATCCACTTCCTTCTCTGGAGTTTTTACCTGTTCTGCAGAAATGCTCTTCACAATATCCATTGGAGCAATAGGAGGCCTGTATAACACCATCTCCTTGCTTTGTGAGGGTCCTGCTCCTGATCTTAATTGTTCTTTCAATTTTACATTCTCCATGAACAGTTTATTAACTTCATCGTTCAACAACCTTTGTTCCTTTTCATACTCCTTCAATTTGTCTTCTAATCCCTTAATAGTTGCTCGAGTGAACATGGCCGAATGGATGGTCATTGTGGCTGCCTCCAAAGGGGTGGTGTCTTGTATTGTCCTTACCATTGCTTCCCCTTTCATCCCTTGAATTACATCCAATAATATTGGCTTATGTGTATTTTTCTGTTTGATCCATATGGCCAGGGTTTCAATCTTTGGGTTATACCCAGTTCCACTTTCACCTTCATCGGAGTCAAATTCTGCAACTAGCATTGGATCTTACTGAGCCCACACTTGATCAAGTAGAAACATTTTCTTTAATTCCAAGCCAAGGAAAATGAGCATATTGCTCTTCAAGACCATTTCTCTAGCCTTCTAGGGGGCTAATGTCAATGTTGTCAACTCTTAATTCCTGGAAAGTTTGTGCTACCATTTCATTTTTCTTTGATTCTTCAATTCCTGCTTCAGCTGATTCCATCCTCTCTTGAAATTATTTTATCTTCATCTTCATCCAGAAATCCTTAAACTTGGGAGTCTTAATGAATTCATCATCTTCTATGAATCTCCTAGCTGCAATTTCCTTTTCATCTTCATGTACCTTTATAATTTTTTTTTCTACATCACCCATGCTTTCCTCAGGTTTATGGGCACTGTCTCAAGGATGGGCTGATCAACTTCAATATCACCTTTCAATGACTGCAGTTCTGTAGTTGTCGAACCCCAATCCAAATACCTACAAAACACAATAAAAAAATACATTAGGAGATCATATGCAAGTAAAAACAAGGATTCCCCATGAAATCCATTAGCAAAGATTAAAATAGGAAATAAAGCAATAATGAAATGAAAAAACAAGAAAGTAAGCTAAATCCTATTGAAGACAATGCAAACTCTTGATCCCATAGGGGGAATTGGTGCCAATTTGATGTGAAAATTGGCCCTTTCCCAACTCCAATGCTAGCTTTGATGATGTGATGAAGATGGTGATCCACTTTGATGAAGAATGATGAGTGCTTCAAGACAAAAACCTGCATAACCTAGCTACAAATTTGAAAATATGGATGAAGATTGCTAAATATTTGAGCATAGTAAGTTTACTCAAATTGTGGATGATAAAATGAGGATATTAGCCTCTTATTTATAAAATGAGAAGATGGAAGAATGTCCAAAATGGAGCAACGTGGGACTAGGAATTAGCAAATGACAAAGTGCCACTTGTCAACAAGTGAATGGATGGAGGATGTGCAAGTTTTGAAGAATGTGTCAATAAATGCATATATTTGAATTTTGAATTTGTTGAAATGACATGTAAGAGGGAAATAAGGTGCATTGAATGCCACTTGGATCAAGGAAAAATGACTTTGTAAGAGGAGTAAATGCCTTGTTGGAAGGACAAAGTCCACTTAGATTTTGAATTCAAATTTGAGGAATATTCTTGAAAAGATGCCTTGTTGAAGAAAATAGAGATTTAATAAATCAAATAACTCTATTTTCATGTGCAAGTGGTAAAAGATGGAGGATGGGACATGAGAAGAGATTAAATTAATCAAGGTTAATTAATTTAATGAAGGGATTAAATGATGTGACCTATTTGACTTAAATTTGTAGATTTATTTAAATCAAATATGAGAAGTATGTGATAAAAGGATTAATTAAATAATGACTTTTGATTTATTTAATTAAAAGAGATGATGTTAGATTAAACTACATAAGGTTTTAATTTATTTAATTTAATAGATAGACTTTAGAGATTTAATCAAATAAAATTAATTATTTAATTAAATAGGATAATTAGATTATAATGGTTAATCTAATTATCGAGAAAGGATGACTTAATTAGATAACTGATTTATTTAATTAAGAGAGGAATATTGACGACCTTAATCAAATAAAGGCATTTGATTAAATGGTTAGACCGAAGGATGATTTAGGATGAAACGAAGTTAGTGGTCAGGATCAGATGTCCAATGTCAATCAGTGCATTTTACGTGTCTACATTTTGCCCCTCTTTGAAGCAATGCACTTGTTGTGTTGGTTCAAAGAATAAACGGTCTTGATCAAAAGCCAAAACTTTTCATTTTCAAAATCTTTCCCCACTGCTGCTCGGCGAGAGAAAACATGCCACTATACTACCCCCTCGAGAGATTGGATGAAAATTTTGATTTTTGGGTGATCTTGCGAAAAAAGAGGACAAGGTGCCCGACAGGTCCAAAAAGGCTCCAGGAGGCCAAAAATGTGTCTAAACGCAATAATACGATGTAAAACAGGCCTCAACTAGACAAAAACAGGTTCAAGAGTTCAAAGCCCCAACCAGGATAGGCAAAAAAAGGTCAAAAAACTCTAATTTTCAAGCTTAAAAGGGCTCCGAGGGGTCACTTTCAATTCATTTTCACACACAACCCTTTAGCAAATTTGAGATTTGAGCTCTGACATTCTGACGAGATGGCACAACGACAGCTCCCAATGCACATTTCTGATCGAGTCTGGACATACTAGCGACCACTCGACATTCGGGCACCGATAAGTGATCCTTACTTGAGCTTTGTTTTTCATTTTTCACGTTCATTTAATGCTTTTAAACTTAGTTCTTCTACAACGGTGCTATATAGCACCACTCAAAAAATAATCTACACCGCTCGGTATGTCAAACTAACCCGCCATCGTAGAATGCACCACAGTGGTGGAGTTTGGAGTTTGGAAACAAACTTCAAACTCTGACGCCCATGCCTTCACTAGTAGGGTCATTTTAAAGTGTGACGCGACGGTTCTCTTTTAAACTAGAATCTTCCCAAACTACGTCGCTCGGTAGAAAAGTGCATCGCGGAGGTGCTCTTTTAGAGTTTAGCGCTCCAGCGTCACAGTTTGCACATTTCAAATTGCAACGCCTTCATAGATAGCGACGCTAGGCTAGTTTTTTGGACGCTCGGAATAAAATTTCTCAAAATTTTTGACATGGTGACCTTTCCTAATGCAGGACTTGGTGAGGGAGATCTATTATCAGGAGCACAGATTATGGGAGATTTTCAGTTACTTGTGAGACCTTAGCGACAAGGAGCAGGATCGGCTACGGGACATGGGACTGTGGTACATTACATACGCAGCACCTGTGCAGACCCACCTTGGGATGATGTCAGCACTCGCCAAGAGATGGTAGAGTGAGACCTCATCCTTCGACCTTCCTACTGGCGAGGCCACCATCACCTTAGAGGACGTGTGGCACATCCTTAGATTGTCGATTCATGGGCGGTGTGTTATTTTTGATATGGATGCCGAACGGGATTCCTATCATTCAGTTCTCGCCACAGATGAGGTTATGTTCTGCGAGGGCCAAATAGAGTTGGAGCACCATAGGACGCTCACATCCCCATTTCGTCTAGTGGTTGTAGCGATCATCTCAGGTCTCGTTGCCCCAAATCAATGAGGCTGATATTTTAGTCTTGGTTGGGGACTCTGCTGGGAGCGGATGGTTTGTGACAGACCAGTTCTTTTTGCATGGGGGCTTGATCTTCTAGCCTCCCTCTACAAGGACTTACAAAAGTACGTCTACCTCGATGACAGAGCACTCAGAGCAGGTGTTACACTTCTCCACCTGTGGGTGTGGAAGCACATCGCCGATCTTCGACCATGAGTCATTGCAGTACCGATGAGGCCTGATGATCCCCTAGTGTGGCGTTACAAAGGTAGTGTGTCCTTTACACACACAGGCGAGCACAAGATTCCTCACTAGAGGAGGGTCTTGGATGAGATGCATATTTTTACATGGCGCCCATACCTTGGTCGCCCTCGATGGGCCAACGATGCAAATCAAATTTGTTTACCCGCCAGGACCGCTTTATGCAGGGGTGGGAGCATACGATGGTGGAGAGATACTTGCCTAAGTGTGTTCAGCGTCAGTTCGGTGAGGCACAGGACAGGCCAGATGATGACTATGTGGCCATATTTTCCCACACTATATGATAGGGTTCATGGGGGAGATACATTCCTACCTCTGAGACAGTGGATAGTTTCAGACAGTTGGTGGCTCGGCCGTGGGTATACGATCAGGGGTCTGTAGATCCAGGCATGACACAGACCTACAGAGATTGGTTTCATCCACCCCTGCGATTAATAGTTCCAGGAGGACCCTTCGCTCGACAGAGATTGAGGGGCAGAGGGGGAGGACGAGGATGGAGATATGGTGTGTGGTAGGATCAGTCGATTGGGGTTCCAGTTTAGCCAGTCTAGGGTGATGTTCGGATGCAGGACCAGGAGCAGGTGCCAACTAGGCAACAGGATCAGGCAGATGCACCACCACAAGTTGAGGGTGAGGATTAGCCTCACGTGCAACCTACACAAGCATAGCCAATAGGGCAGCTAGATCCCAGAGATGCAATAATTGCACAGCTGCAAGCCCAAGTTCAAACCTTGATGGCGGAGAGGGATCAGGCCAGGGCCAAGAGAGACCGGGTCATTTTGCAGAGGGAGGCCATAGAGCTACAAGTGGCCGCAGAGATGGACCGGAGACAACAGTTAGAGAGCATGGTAGCCTCCTCCTCCCAGAGCACAGTGTCCCTTTGCTCTTACAGGGAAGTCATCTGGAAGGCAGACTATTATCCTATGCACTATCATCAAGTTGTACCCAAAGCAGAGTGGGCCCCAGATTACTCGCAGCGGACCAGCCACAGACCAGTAGAGGGTCATGGTGATAGGGGCGAGGGTAGTAGATAGGACGGGTAGACCTCACTTTGATCGAGATGATATTTTTTGTGCCATATGGGCTCATTTTTTATAGCCCGTTGGGCCTTTTTGTACTCATTGACACACATGTATAGTGATATGATTATTTTGTACTATGACAGTTACCCAATGATGATATATATATGAGATGATGATTTTGATACAATGTGATGTGTATCATTTATTTATGCATTTATGGATGGTTCTATTTCTATATGCTATGCAATGATGTTATGGTGTGATGTGATGTATATATGGATGTATTTCTTTCTAATGATGTATGCATTATGAATAGATCTTATATTATGTTGTTTATTCATGATATGTAGATGGATTTATATGATATGTAATATGGATGGATGATGATGTAATCTATATGATGATTTATTTATGTTGATGTAAATGATATGATATGTGATATGAAATGGATAATGTAATATGCAAAATGATATGGATATGATTTATGGTGTATACACGAAATGATATGTGAATCATGCTTATATAAAATGATTATGGATGGATGTACGTTTTTAATGTAATGGATTTTTATGTTCCTATTATGCTTTGAATGTTTATAATGGTATGGAATGATTTATGCAATGAAATGCAAAAATGATTGCGATGTGGTTATTTATGAGATATTATATATGGTATGGATGACTGATGGACGATATGTATGTTTTTATGATTATGTATGATGCAATGAGAATGCAATGAGAATGCTTTATATGATATGTATTTATGATGTAAATGAGATGGTTTTAAGATGCTTAGAATAACAAATATATTATCCTAAACATGTTAAATGATAATGTAATGTATGTGATGCATTTAATGCAGAGTGGTATGGTGATGCTTTATGCAAAATGAATGTAATGTGGGAGATGACTTTATGATGTTTATGTGATGTGAATATGTATGGTTATAATGCGATGGATTATCTATAATGTTCTCGTACCTATTATGTTTGATTATGTAGTAGATGGTATTATGAAATGTTTATGCAAATGAATATATGCGATGGTTTATGTGATGAATGCAATGCGATGGAAAAAGTGGATGTAATGTGATGAGAAAGGGATGTAATGTGGTGAAAAATAGATGTGCTTATTTATGGAAAATGCTTATAATAACATGTTTATATGATGATGAAAATGCAATGCATATGTTTCCTATATGATATGTTTATGCAATATGCTAATGATTTGTGGATGTAGGATCGATGACGATGATGATGATGATTAACTATCATAGTAGCTTGTTAGAATGATGAGCAAGAAGGGGTGAAAGAGAAGAAGACATTTCAACAAGACATAAGATGATGAATATGCAAATGATGATGACTACTTTCCGAGAAGTTGGAATTTTCAAAGGGCCAAATTTCTTAGGCTTGATAACACACGTGGTACAATGCATCAAGGTATGGAGAACCAGGATGGGGTTGTACCTAGTGTGATGGAATTTGACTTGACAAATAGATAGGAGTATTCTTGTTCACACCTGACATATGGAAACCTTGCTAGGATGCACTTTAGAAGTTTTAAACATCTCAGACCAAAACATGGAAAGGTATAACCTATCAATGCAATAGTCAACAAGTTGTCCAAAACACCCTCCATACATTTCTAGCAAAGTAAGTATTCACCAAGTTATATTACAAGAATGCCCAACAAGCACAATAGACAAAAGATAATGATCATTGCCCCATTCCTATTTCTCTAAAACCTCTGTTCGGATATTATCGAAAGGTCCTTAGAATGAGCGCAATAAGATAAGTCAAAAGACAAAGATAAAGTAAATAAACAAGTTGATGCTCTTCAATACCGCTAACCAAAAGGGAATGTGTTTTCAAGGATAAGAACTAAAACTATTGCCAAAATATAATGCCCATTGTAGGAAGGATACATCCTAGGACATGTTAATGGATGGAGGCACGTCATTTCATTTATCCTAAGTGTTCTTTTTGATAAATGATGCCCATTGTAGGAAGGATACATCCTAGGACATGATGTTATCAAATGTTTGAAATGGGATTGATTGGATGATAGGTTAAATCGACACAAAGAGTTGACCAACTTGTTTATGTACTAACTTAAACCTGAGACTTGATGTTTTGAGTTTTCACTTTTAACCTGCTAGACTTGTTTCCAATTGTTTCACCAAAGGTTGAGGATGACGATCGTTTATTATGAGTGATATTATTGCGAGTGAAAGCAAGATGAGACAGATGGATTTTTTCAAATATTTGGATGTTTTTGGAGTTTTGCAATGTTTTGAGGCTGTTTTTGGTATTTTTCGAGATTTTCAAATGTTTTGATTTTTGATTTTTTGATTTTCCAATGTTTTGGGGTTTTCTAAGATTTTAACTAAGAGACTAACCTAAGGACCTATCCTAGGGGCCTTGGGAGATGATCAACAGATTAGCCTTGCCTATGTTATACACGTAGAGACCATGTAGTTCGACTGATGACTCTATTTTTGACTGCCTTTTTGACATGTTTTTGGGATTTTGATAAGTTTTGAATGTTTTTGGATTTTGGTGATTTTCTGATGTTTTTGGATTTTATGAGATTTTAGGATTTCAAGAATATACACGAATTTGATCCGATAAGAACATGCCCCCAATGTGATGCTATAGACTACTCCGATAAAGGCAGGACAAACTGACCTTGAGTATGGGCCGAGTAGTACTAGGAGGGATCATGATACGAACACAAGACCAAGCTATGATGCATATGTCAAATGGATGGGTGATGGATGAAGATTCAAGTGTGATGGATGATGGAAACGTAATGGATGGATGGTGTAGAACAAGCCGTAAAGATCTTAGTGGATGGAAAGTGCTTATTTACTCAAGGTGCCTATTTTCCAGGTTTTCACCAAGGTACTTGTCCAAAGTGCCACCAAAGTGGTTTTCACTAGAGGACAATTTTTTTCTTTACTGTTTTTTATCATTTTTATGATTTTTTTGGATTTTTTTCTTTTTTTATTTTTTTGTTGTCACCAAGACACCTATTTGCCAAGTTTTCGCCAAGGTAACTGTTTCTTTAGGACATTTTCTGATTTTTTTAATTTTTGGTTCTATACCTTTAGGCATAAAACTTTTTGAGATGAGAGTTGTTCATGGGCTCTTGCAGAGGTTCCCCTTCGAGTGTTGATAAATGTTTTGCCCCTAACTTATAGCTTGCTGTGATAACAAATGGTACCAACTAGTTGGGTTCAAATTTGCCTTTGCTGTTTGGATTTGAGACATTCTTCTGATTTTCCTTTAGTACTAGTTCTCTGACTTGGAATGTTCTGCTTCTAATTTTCTTGTTATAGCTCCTCTTGAGTCAATTTTGATAGACTTGCAAATGATTTAAAGCGTCTATACACCGCTCATCCAATAGTTCCAGCTCATTCAGTCTTGATACTTGGTACTCTTCATCCATGATGAGGTTTTGTAGTGATATTCTTAGTGACGGGAGCTCGATCTCAATGGGGAGTATTTCTTATGATCTGTAGACCAGGGAGAAGGGGGTGGCATTGGTGGGTGTGCGGATACTGGTTCGGTAGGCCCAGAGGGCGGGATTGAGCTGCAGATGCCAGTCACGACCTGCGTCATTGACTGTTTTCTTGAGGATCTTTAGAATGGTTTTATTAGTGGCTTCTACTTGGCCGTTGCCTTGGGGATAGTGTGGCGTGGAGAAGCGATGTTGGATTTTGAATTTTTCAGACAAGTTGCGGACATCCTGATTCTTGAATGGTGTCCCATTATATGAGATAATGGCTTGTGGGACACCATAGCGGAAAATGAGATAGTTCAGGATGAACTTTGATATCTGCTTCCTGGTTATATATGTCATAGGTATGGTTTCCACCCACTTGGTAAAGTACTCAGTGGCAGTTATGATGAACATGTGGCCATTAGATGAAGTGGGAGTGATTTTTCCAATGAGATCGAGTCCCCACTGCGAAAAGGGTCATGGTGTGATGATGGGATGAAGTTCTTGAGTTGGAGCATGGATGAGGTCCCCATGTTGCTGACATTGTAGACACCTTTTGACGTAGTCATGTGCCTCTCTTTCCATTGTAGGCCAATAATACCCCATCCTCAACAATTTCTTGGCTAGGGTCATTCCACTCGAGTGTGAACGACATATGTCATTATGTACATCAGTTAAAGCGGTCAATGCCTCCTCAATGTTTAAATAGCGTAGTAAGGTTCCCTCTATGCTTCTACAATATAAGGTATTTCCTAGGATGACGAATCGGGATGCCTTTTTGACAAAGGTTCATTTTAAGGTTGAAGGTAAATCGGCAGGTATGACACCTATTCGCAGGTAGGTATAAATGTCATGGTACCAGGGATCACCAGGACCAACAATTTCACACACAAATTTTAATTCTAGTACCTCAAATGCAGGCACGAGAGGCTTCTCTACCAAGAATTCATGTTTTAGAACGTTGCAAGGAATATCCAGTAGGGATCCAATTATTTCCATGGCGTCTGTTGCTCTATTGTTGGCTCTGGGTATCTGCTCAAATGTGATCTCGATAAAGGATTCCTTGAGAGTCTCCACTAGTTTCTTGTATGGAGTGAGCTTATCAGCCTTAGTCTAGTATTCACCGCTCACTTGGTTTATTATCAGCTGAGAGTCTCTGTATACTCTAAGGGCCATGATGTGCCACTGCACTGCTATTCTGAGACCTATGGTTAAAGCCTTGTATTCTGCTACGTTGTTGGTGCAGGGGAATGCCAATTTATAGGACCTTGGTATGCAGTCCCCTTGTGGGGTGATAAAGAAGACACCGACTCCTAATCCATGTTGCATGTATGAGCCATCAAAGTAAAGTTTCCAGTGGTCGGCTATGTTGAGATTGAAGATGGATTCGTTTGGAAACTCTGAGATGAGAGGATTCTCTAAATAGATTGGTGCTTCTACAAGCTGATCTGTGATGACTTGGCCTTTAATTGCTTTCTGCTCCATGTATTCAATGTCATACTCTAATAATATCATGACCCATTTAGCCATTCTTCTAGTGAGCATTGCCTTTGATATTAAGTACTTGAGAGGGTCAATTTTGGCAATGAGTTTTATTTTGTGTGCCAGCATGTAATGTCTGAATTTCTGTGAAGAAAACACTACTGCTAAACATGCTTTTTTGATGAATGAGTAGTTTAACTCATGACCAACCATTGTTCTGTTGATATAATATATGACTCTTTCTGTTTCATTTTCCTCGTGTTGAGCTAGGAGAGCGCCAAGGGTTGCTGCTATTGCTGACACATAGAGAATTAATGGTTTTCTTGGGATTGGTGGCATTAGGATGGGTGGTGTAAGTAGATATTCTTTAATCTTATTAAAGGCTTCTTCACACTTTTTATCCCACTTGTATGCTACTCCCTTGTGAAGTAGGTGAGTGTATGGATTCTGTTTATCTGCCAGTTGTGCTATGAACCTTCGGATGGACTGAAGCCTGCCTTGGAGACCTCTCAATTGTTTCAATGTTTTGGGTGCCTCCATCTCAAGGATTGCTTTTACTTTTATTGGATCTACATCAATACCTCTCATTGACACTATGTATCCTAGCAACTTTCCTGATTGTACGCCGAAGATGCACTTCTTTGGATTTAATCTAACCTTGTATTCCTTGAGCCTGTCAAAAATAGTGCTCAAAGTTGCTATGTGATCCTTCCTCTTTTTGGATTTGGCTAGTATGCCATCGACATAATCTTCGACAGTTTTATGGATCATGTCATGGAAGATTAACGTCATGGCCCTTTGGTATGTTGCTCCTGCATTCTTCAAACCAAATGGCATCATATTCCAACAGTAAGTCCCCCATGGACAAGTGAAGGTTGTTTTATGTTGGTCTTCTTTAGCAATCATTATCTGGTTGTATCCTAAGAAACCGTCCATGAAGGAAAGCATTTCATGTCCCACCGTCATGTCTACGATCATGTCAATGTTGGGCAGTGGGAAATCATCTTTTGGACATGCTTTGTTTAAGTCCCTAAAATCTATGCAGATTCTAATGCCCCCATCAAGTTTTGAGACAGGCACCAGGTTTGACACCAATTCTGGATAATCTATCGGTCGAATAAATCTTGCATATAATAGCTTCTTTAGTTCCATTTTGACTAGCAGGGCGATCTGAGGGTGCATTTTCCTAAGCATTTTTCTAACGGGCTTTGCTTCAGGATACATTGCTAGATGATGAACTACAAGTTTTGGGTCGAGCCCTGGCATGTCTGCATAGCTCCATGCAAAGTTAACTTGTCTTTCTCTTAAGAAGGATGCTAGGAGTTCCTGTTCTTATGATAGTAACAATTCCACATAGAATGTGATGTGCGGGATCCCCTCTGTTCCTAGATTAACTGTATTACACTTTTCTGCTAGGACCGCTGATTTTTCCTGATGAAGAGCTCTAAAAGGAAGATTGAATCCCCCATCCTCAGGTGCCTCAGAGAGGTTTTCACCATTGGATGCATCCTTTATTTTTACTTTTTTCATGTCAGAGAGTGCCACAGTGTGGTTTTCACTCAAGGACTTAGATATTATTCTTAGTTTCTCACTTTTGTGACTGAGGGATTCAATCATTTCCCCATAATAGGCCTATGTATCTAGCTCAATGATGAATCCTGCTTTGTGATCGCCACATGGAATGTTATCCCATAGTCCCATAAATTCTGAGAGTGCCTCATCATTTTCGAATGTATCAAGAACTGATGGTCCTCATTGGTCATAATCGATGAGTTAGGGGTAAACTAGATTTCCTAATTTTGATGGTCTAATTCAAAGGATAAGGTGCTAATCATGAGAAGGGTGGTATCCTCAAAGAGCCTAGGTAGGTTGGATATGGGATCATCATCATCACTACTACTACAGATGTCAGTTATGTCAAATGTGAAGTTGTCTATGACTTGACCTATAGATACGGGTAAGCGAAGTTTGGCTGCGGATTGCTGAGGAGAATTATTGACCTTTCTAACTGGAGGACTTCAGCCACGTATGGTTATACTTAGAGGGGTACATCCGAGGCCAATATTTGTCATTCACGTCTCCAGAATGATAGGTATTATAAGCCCATTGTCATTTTTTCCAAGTCTCTGGTTTCTATCATAGTCGATTGCGAGCATCATTTGCAATCCTTTGCTTCTGTCATCCATTGGTAGATCAGTTGCTGGTCTACTATCTTGGTATAGGAGATGAGATGGGTCCTCCTCTATGACTTCTTTGCCGAGATCTCCCCAAATTCTAAAGTTGGGATAGTCTTCAGGGGATGTTTGAGATGTGGAGGCTTCATTTGCTTGTGGACGTCCTTGTGATCTAGAGATTGTGGTAACTCTCCTACCACAAAAGATTTTTTGGGAATCATGTAGTTTCTGCAACCATTATCCTAGATGATGAGTTTGATAACAGAGATGGTGGGGATGGCGGGAGTGGCAGGTGTCTCTGTTGTAGAAGTGGATGCGAGAGTGGTTGGATCAATGTATGGTGTTGATGGGCCTTCATCATTTTTAGGTACTTGAGGTATTTTTTAGTATTTTTCCTCAAGGTTCTTGCAGTAGGGGAATGGTTCAGGATCTCCATGGATAGTGACCTCTTGTCCTTCATATGTGAATTTGACACATTGATGGAAAGTTGATGCTACCGCTTGCATTGCATGAATCCATGGATGTCCTAGGAGAATGTTATAGGGTAAGTCGAGGTCTAGGACCTGACAGGTGGTTTCCATGATAGATAGCCCTACTTGAATAGGGATTTTGATTGTGCCTTGGGACACTCTTTCCTGATCATCATATGCTCTTATTGTGATACCTTTTCCTTTGTCGATGGAATCCTCTAAGATTTTTAACTGTTTAATGAGCTTGAGGGAACAAATATTCAAGCCTGCACCTCCATCCACCAAGACTCGCTTGACTTTACTTTTCTGCACTAGGACCTCTAAATGGAGTGCACGGTTATGAGATGGTTGAGCAAGAAAATCTTGGTCAGAAAATGGAAGGAGATTCAGGGTGATGATGTTGCCAACCATAGATTGGAATTATTTTGCATCAAGATCTGCAGGGACGGTGGATGAAGCTAATGCTTCCTCAAGGATTTTCTTGTGGGTGGAGGAGATTTTTAACAACTCCATGATGGAGATTTGTGCTAGTGTTCTTTTTAGCTGATCTAGGACATTGTAACCATTGGGAATAGATCTTGAATTAGACATGAAAGTTCTATTTGGTTGAGAGGATCTTGCGATAGTAACTTTTCTGCCTCTTGTGGTGACTCCACAATCAGCTTGGGCTCCTTTGATAGTGATTACTATGCAGTATTCATCTAGGGAGGAAACGATAGTTTCATACACATGATGCACGTTTGTGAGGGTGCCTTTTCCCTTATCGGCTTTATTGCTCCCTTTATTGTTATGGTTAGGCATCGAATTCATGTATATTTTGAGATTTTGGTTTCCTATTGGCTGTTCCAAATTTATGATTCTTTGATCGATGAGATCTTAGACTATGTTTTTTAGTCTCATGCAGCTGTTCGTGGTGTGCCCTTTGATTTTTTGGAAATCACAGAGTTGATTTTTGTTGTACCAAGGAGGTTTAACATCTGGTTCTTGGTAGTTCTTGTAGGTGAGAATCTTGATGAGGTTCTCATTTAGTAATTTCTTCATGATGACTTTGAGTTGTTCCCCGAGATCAGTGTACTTTCGCTTGGTGAAGTTCTTGTTTCGTTGGGGAGGTCCTCTTTGGTCATTGATGTTATTGATTGCTTGGTTGTTGGATTGTTGTGTTATTGTGTTTGCTTGATGATGGATTTGGATTTGTTGTTGAGGTATGGGTGTGTTCTGCTGAGGGGCACTAATGAAAACTTTGGCATCGATGACACCATTGTTGGTAACATTTTTGTTTCTTGCCCATGTGCGAGGTTTGTCATTGTAGTTGGTGGGTGGGCGATTGTTCTGTTGTTCAGGCTATGAAGTTGATCCTCCAGGTTGTGTCATAAGGGCTCATTTGATGCTGATCTCCTTGGAAATCAACTGGTCATACATGGTGATCCCTTGAACCTTGAGATGGAATGCCAAGAGGTCGTCAATGTTGGATATGATAGTGCCCACTTGTTGTTCCTCAGGCATGACCCATTTGCTCTTATTGGCTTGGATCGCCATTGTTGTAGGAATGGAGCGAATGATTCATTCTTACCTTGTTTCAGAGCTGAGAGTTCCTCTAGATTAACATCCATGGCGATATTGTATACGTAGTTTTTGATGAATGCGTCTATGATTTCTTGAAATTTTTTGATGCATGTGGGTAGGAAAGAGAACCATTCCATAGCGTGGCCAGCCAAACTCCTAGGAAATAGTCGCATCAGATGGGTATCGTCATACGCGACTTCCATGCAATGAACCTGGAATTCCCTGATGTGATCTTTAGGGTTTCCCGTCCCATGGTACTTATCAAACTTGGGGATCTCAAATCCCTTTAGGAATGGTTTCATCACAAGGTTCCTATCAAATGGATAAGGACACAAGTTACTAGATGTTCTTGTGGTTCACCCTGATTGAAGATCGAGCACTTGTTGTGAGAGCAACCTGATTTGTGTTGTCACATTGTTTTGTGGATCAGGAGGTGGGATGAAAGTGTTTTGAGGTGGTTCGCTTGTGGATGTGATGGGTGGATTGGTTGATGTGTTGATTAGTGGTATCTGCACATTTTGTTGAGCCATGTATGCTTGCACTTGTTGCTGTATAAACAATGCTTGTTGTTGGTCTTGTTGTTGTTGCTCTAAGATTTCCTGTTGTTGTGCTTGTTGTTGCACCAAAAACACTTGTTGTTGCACCAATAATGCTTGTTGTAGGGCTGCTAATTGGGTTGCTTCTTGCTGCTCTTGGTATTGTTTTATTGCTTGTTGATATGCTTGTAGTTGTGCTGCTTGTTTTTGTGTGAGATATTGTGCTTGTTGTGCTTGATATTGGGCATGCGCCTGAGCTTGAGCTTGAGCTTGTGCTTGTGTTGCTTGTGTTGCTTGTGATGTAGCTTGAGCAGCTTGTTGTTGTTGTTGTTGCAATAAGGCCTGGGCTTGTGTAGCTTGTTGCGCTTGTTCTGTGATTTGAGCATCTTGCACCGCTTGAGCGGCTTGTTGGGCAGCTAGTTGCGCGGCTTGTTGAGCAACTAATTGCGTGGCCTTTTGAGCAGCTAGTTGTGCGGATTTTTTTTTTTGGACTTGCAGCAATTCCTTTTGATAAGCAGCTTGTTGAGCGGCTTGCAATGCCATGTTGTATTGGCTTGATATGTTGGAGCTTGGTGGTGGTGGGGGTGGTGGTGGATTCAGAATGGTGCTTGTGGTGGTGGTCAGAGGTGATGTTGTGTTGGTAATTTGAGTGGTGGATGGTGCAATCAATGTGGTTGGTCCTTGAGAAACCATGCTTTGAGATGTTAGAGGGGTGGTTGATGATGTTGTGATTGCTTGTGTAGTTGTCATTTGTTGTTGTGATATCGATGACAAGTTTTGAGAGTTTGGCATGATATTTTGATTGATGTTTGGGATGTTGGTTTGATTTTGATTGATATTTGGTAAAGGTGGGAGTCCCAAGCCAAGTAGTGGTGTGGATAATTGTGGTAATGGCGAAAGAGGTGAAAATGTGAGAGATGTGATTTCTTGAGAAAATGGTGTAGTGTCGAAAATGCCCCCTGGTCCGAACATGTCACCTTCTCCTTGCGAAGTTATGGGGAGAGAAGTTTGGGGTGTTGCACGGAAGGATGATGATGATGGATCATTAGGATCATGGAAAGTGAGAGGGGTATACTTATGTAATGGATTTTGGGGTATGTTTTGTTCCAAAATGGTGTTTGCATCCAAGTCTTGATTATTGACAAGGGGGTGTGTTTGAATGGCATTAAGAAATGCATTTCCCTTATTAACATTAGGTTGAGTTGGAGCAAAAGATGTTGTGATTTGTGGGATGTTTTGAGTGATGCTTTGGGATGGGGGTGTAGATGAGATGGGGAGTGTGGATGAAATTGGAGGCATGACCTCCAAAGATGTTCCACTATAAAGCTCACGTCGAAATCAGAAGGCAATTTGGCCCCTTGTTTTGCTAGTTCGAGCATGTATAGCGAAGGGTTAAGCCTCATCATGATATTGATGATCTTATGGTTCTCCGGATTTTGGATCATTTCAGTGATTTCTTCATGTGACATCCCAAAGGTAAGATATTCTTCTTGGCTTTCCTCTTGTGGATTTTGTGATGATGAGAGAAAGTTAGTCAAAGGATTGTTTGATTCAACAGGATTCATTTTAGAGTTTTTTTGGCTTAGGTCACTTCAAGCGGGTGTTTCTTTGTTGGCTTCCATGTTCTTCTTGTGTTGAGATCTAGTCTGCACCATAAAATAGGGATCAATTTTTAAGAATATGGGAGATGGATATCTAATTCTTTGGATTGATATATCTTTAGGCACAAAAGAGAAAAATTTAGGATGATTCTAAGATCAAAGGATGATAATGATATGGATGTTAGATGGATGTTTGATGGATGATTGTAACTCTTTGAGAAAATCTTGAAGGGTATGTTAAACCTTTAGAACTTGATTTAGGATTGATTTGTTTTGGATTTGGATTTTGGTGAATTCATGAAATCTTAGAGGTTGGATCTTGTCCTAGAGTTAAATCGTTCACAAGATGCTAATTTGTCTAGGTGTGAGAAGAGGATTCATCTAAACACTCCTATCCAAACAAGATGATTTTGATAATGAACTCTTAAATCCCAAGATGTTTGGATGTTTATCAAGGGATGAATTTGTTCACAAGTTTTGATAATTTGATCAAATATGTGAAGAAGGATGCATCTACACACATTCAATCAAACAAGGTGATTTTGGATTGATTTCAAATGATTTTCCCAAAGATTAGCATGAAGGATTTTTTTTTTTCAAGATTTTCAAAGAGTTGATGATGAGATGATTTTGTTTTTTATGTTCAAAGATGAATGAGGGTTTGATTTTGATCCTAGGATGTACCTAAAAAGACTCTTTTCTTACTAGACCTCGGTAATGAAGAACATACAATACTCCTAAGGACCTCTATAACTAAGAAGTGGTTCAAATTGAGCATACATTTCTGGATTGTTCAAAGGGATGAGTCTATAGAACCTTATGAATTTTTTTCGTATTTTGATATGTTTCTTTTGATTGCACTTCCTAATGTATCTCTTGATGACCTTTTGAGTGTGACTCCTAAATTTTGAACTTTGACTCAAGGACTTTCGTTTTGGGATTTTGACTTTCTTGGAAATCATGAGGTTTCAACACATATGAGAGCCAATTTTGTTATCTTTTCTTATTGACTTTGTTTTACCACAAACACTTCTTTGATTAGGTTTCCAAACTAGATATCCAATGTCTTAATTTCTTCGAATCCCACAAAGTATGTTGCGTGGAAATTTGATGAATTCAAGGAAAGGGTTACCTATTGTTTATCTTTAGTAGGGAAATTGAGATGTAAGTTCAAGTGTTTAGAAACCTCTAAGGATGTGAATCCCAAGGGCAAGAAATAACACATGAATTTGGTCAATTGTATTTGCCTCCTAAAGGGTTTGAAATTTTGATGATGATGTTAAGTGTTTGTTTCCAAATTTTTTCGAACAAGCAAAGCATTTTGTCACCAAAAATAAGCAAAACCCTATGGATATGAAAGACAATATTTGTTGAGTCCCCACTTGGACAAGTCCAGCTATGCTTATCCTTAGAGAATGGTTAAATGCTTGACCCCACTGGCTCCCCTCCATGGCACTCACTTATATGGGTCAGCCAAGCATCAACACCCATGAAACTCCCATGGCATGCTTTCCATTTCTACTAAAAGACCGTAAAAGTGTGGGGCGGCTTCAGAACGACCGTTCTTGCACCAACAAATAGATCAAGGATTTTGGCAATTCTAAAACATGGGTTTTAATTAGGACTTTTCGTTCGTAGGAGTTGACCCAACATGGTGAGAGACCATTGCTGCCCTTCTTGTTGGACCCAACCGCATGATACTGGAATTTATTCCAATACCCACATTTATATCTCGGCTGGAAATACTCTCGGGTTTAGAGTGTTACCGATTGAGTCGTTCCCTTGGGTGAGTACTTTTTCCCCAAGGATGGCCCTCTAAGATAAACAATAGCAAGTAAATGTATTCATAGTTCGATAAACCTTCATTTAGAAACAAAGGGAGAACACATGTAATATATTTACTCACACTCGCACAATTTGTTCAATTTTACACCCAAATTGAAGTGTGTATGGGCAATTATTTAAGCAGCTTAATATCACCAAAAGCCTTTTGATTCTCAAGATCACCGTGAGGCACGAGATAAGCGCATATGTCTTTTGATGATATTACTTTGTGTACGTAATTGCAAAACAATGCAAACACTTGTTTATTTTAAATCCTCAAAGCAAAAGTGAATTCGTTTTAAAGCACCAAAGTGTGACAATTTGCCTAGTTCAATTTTTAATCCCATAACAAACTTTAGTAAATTTGAGTCCTAATGTTCATTTTAAGCCTTTTTGTAATAAGAATTCAAAAGTTATTTTTAAAGCCCAAATGAAATTAGTAAATCCTAAGCATAAAAAGATGACAAATTTTTCCTTAAGAGGAATAATGAATCCTCCAAGAGTGTTCAACAAACACTAGAGTGTTTAAAAACACTTGTTTTTGTGAAATGACATCATCTTGCTTCTCTTCCTTTTCGTCTTTGATCGATCCAACCTACAAGAAGAATCAGTTATATTCTGCAAAAAAGAGATCAAATAGGTAGAAAACAGACAGAAGAACCATAATTTGAAAAAAAACATGTGCTACAAATAAAATTTCACTTCATACTCCCCTCCAACAGTGCAATCCACGAAGGCATTGCAGTTTGATTTCCCCATCGGTGCTATATAGCATCGCTTACCAATCAGCGTCACTCTGCAGCCAGGCCAGTGAGCATGAATGCGTCACATTTTTGGCCAGCGGTGCAGTTTGGTTTTTTGAAAGATTCTCGTGGGTCAAACAGGTTCAGCGACATAGTTTGGAATTCAAATTTCTGGGTGGGAAGACTGAGGCATCGTAGTTTGAATTTTCAGCAGTCTTATATAGCGACGTTGGAGAACCAACAGTGCTGAATAGTGACACTGAGCTTCCAGCGGCAGAGTTTTCCTGTAGACAAAGAAAAAAGTAGAATTTTTGACAAAAACGTGATTAAAACATGAGATTGCCCTCCCTCTAGTGCCAAAATGTCGAACCCCAATCCAAATACCTGCAAAACACAATAAATAAACACATTAGGAGATCATATGCAAGTAAAAACAAGGATTCCCCATGAAATCCATTAGCAAAGATTAAAATAGGAAATAAAGCAAGAATGAAATGAAAAAACAAGAAAGTAAGCTAAATCCTATTGAAGACAATGCAAACTCTTGATCCCATAGGGGGAATTGGTGCCAATTTGATGTGAAAATTGTCCCTTTCCCAACTCCAATTTTGGCTTTGATGATGTGATGAAGATGGTGATCCACTTTGATGAAGAATGATGAGTGCTTCAAGACAAAAACCTGCATAACCTAGCTACAAATTTGAAAATATGGATGAAGATTGCAAAATATTTAAGCATAGTAAGTTTACTCAAATTGTGGATGATAAAATGAGGATATTAGCCTCTTATTTATAGAATGAGAATATGGAAGAATGTCCAAAATGGAGCAATGTGGGACTAAGAATTAGCAAATGACAAAGTGCCATTTGTCAACAAGTGAATGGATTGCGGATGTGCAAGTTTTGAAGAATGTGTCAATAAATGCATATATTTGAATTTTGAATTTGTTGAAATGACATGTAAGAGGGAAATAAGGTGCATTGAATGCCACTTGGCTCAAGGAAAAAGGACTTTGTAAGAGGATTAAATGCCTTGTTGGAAGGACAAAGTCCACTTGGATTTTGAATTCAAATTTGAGGAATATTCCTTAAAAGATGTCTTTTTGAAGAAAATAGAGATTTAATAAATCAAATAACTCTATTTTCATGTGCAAGTGGTAAAAGATGGAGGATGGGACATGAGAAGAGATTAAATTAATCAAGGTTAATTAATTTAATGAAGGGATTAAATGATGTGACCTATTTGACTTAAATTTGTGGATTTATTTAAATCAAATATGAGAAGAATGTGATAAAAGGATTAATTAAATAATGACTTTTGATTTATTTAATTAAAAGAGATGATATTAGATTAAACTAAATAAGGTTTTAATTTATTTAATTTAATAGATAGACTTTAGAGATATAATCAAATAAAATTAATTATTTAATTAAATAGGATAATTAGATCAGAATGGTTAATTTAATTATCGAGAAAGGATGACTTAATTAGATAACTAATTTATTTAATTAAGAGAGAAATATTGACGACCTTAATCAAATAAAGGAATTTGATTAAATGGTTAGACCGAAGGATGATTCAGGATGAAATGATGTTAGTGGTCAGGATCAGATGTCCAATGTCAATCAGTACATTTTACGTGTCTACAGTAGCCACTTCCTCAGTATCGCCCACCTCTTCAGTATCCTCATAAGGTACTAACTATTCAATGCTTCCTGTCTTCTATCTTTTGGGAGGTAACTGCAACATGGGAGGCTCAGAGGTTTCACCTGGGGTATGCTCTATAGTTGCACCACTATGATGTTCTTCGAGATATGCTTCCTTCTTTATGTACGAGTCTTCAAATCTACAAATTATCAATTCCATCCTCTTGATGGGGTCCTTTTCCTCAACAAAGAATCCTAGGAAATCCTTGGACCTCCGCTTCATCCTTTCTTCAACCTTCTTCATATATTCCCATTTTTTCCTTCTACTAAGTACATCATTATAAGTAATGCAATTCCTTATGACATCTTCCTCAAAATCTACTTGGTGTGGCACTCTCATTTTGGTAAGAAGATTGTGCCTTATGTTGTTCATATGATTTTCAGGTTCAAAGGCTCTTTCTTTTCTAGATTTCAATGCATATATTGTCTTCAAATAATACTATAACTCCTCTAGTGTGTATGATCCTACAGTCCAATCTTCACACTTGGTTTAGTTTGGCAAGAAAGTGCCTTTCTTCTGCTTGTGCATTACATCTTTCTCCATCCACATCATTTGCCACATAAATTCAAGAAATGCTAATCTAAGGGGCACAAATTTTGGTAGTATGTGTGGAGCAACAGGGAATCCATAAACTCTTATTATTGTAACTTCCGGGAGGAAGAACCAATCTCCAAAATTGTGTGTATGACCCTGCTCTGGTCTTAAATCCAAAGGTCTCACTAGTTGCAACATTTTGGTTGACAATATTGGTATTGCATACCCAAGAACTTGAAGGATTTTGTGTACAAAGTCTTTGTAGAATACAACAAAGCTTGAATTCTTGCACCGACTGTCCCAAATATAGCACCATTTGTGGACAGTTATGGGATTCCCTTGCTCATCTATTGTAGCCAAGTCCATTCTTTTAGTCCAATGGTCCCTATTCTGGTACAATATCAGATGACACAGTAGGGAATAGTGTTTGAATCTAATCGGTGCTCTATCCTCTATAACTTGGGAGAATTCATCATCTAACGCCTTCTCAAGGTATGAAGCAAAGTCATATTCAATATTAGTTTTAGGGTTTTGAATTCTCATGGCCATCATGATTATGCCTATTGGAATTTTATCTTGAGCATCTATCCCCAACACTTGGCAAAGAGCTAAATATGTATTCACAAAGTAATACTGAAAATTTGTCACATTAAATGGTTCAGTAGTGGTAGTAGAGATGGGGAATGTTCTGTTACCAATGCATCTTTTCATATATAGGGGTACCTCATCACTTCTATAAGTCTTTTTTAACCTAGCATAATCCTCCTCACTTTTTTGCAGGTTTATCTTGGTCAAAGCTTGCTTGTTTAAGCCAAAACACTCAATGATGGATTTTCTGGTTACTTCTACTAGTACTATGCCGTTTGGAAACCTTACTATTTTAGTAGCTGAGTGATAGTGTTTGGCTAGCAGTCTAATAAATTCTACATCAATAAACACATTTGGGACAATCAACCTTGCTATATCCAACATCCAAGCATTTGACACTAGAATCTCCTTATTTCTCTTACTATAAAAATACCAAAATAGGTCCCATCCAGATTTGGAAATGAGGGCATCCCTACAACTTTGTGCGGTGTCCACGAGAAACTTCTTATTACCCTCTTTAGTAGACCCTGGAAGTATATCTAATATGGACTGATGGAGTGGTCTCTTCTTTACTTTAGGTTCTTCATCTTTAATTTTAGGCTAACTTTCTTTTACTTCTGATTATTTTCTTTTAGGAGGCATGTTTTGATTTTCTCTACTATGGCTTCAAATGACAAAACCTTGAAAGATTTTTTATATTAATAGAGCTCTTTCAGAGATTTTTCATGCACTTACCCTAGTATTTCACGCTTGCAGGACTTCTTCTCGTATCCTTAGCTCCTTCCACGCTAGTGCACTGCAATTGAGTGCGATATTGGGAAAACTCACTTATCTTTGGATGGCGTGGTATTCAGTCATATTAGTTTTGGAAACCCTTAATAATTTAATAGCATTTAATTTTGGAAACTGATGTGATTTGTTGTAAATTGTAATGATGCCACGTTTACCGCACTACCGCCTTGCTCAAGGCTATTTGCTGGGGGGTTGCGGTGTATACCACTCTACCGCATATGTTGCTCACCTTCCCAACGGTATAGCGGTGTATGCTTTTGATCATTACTTGAAGAGTGCCAATTGGACAATCTTATTTATCTTACCAATATCTCAATGTATCAACGACATTAGATCTTATGTTCCTCTGATGTTGGTTTCTGGTGTTGATGAGACAAGTTAATATCTCTTGCCGATATGCCACTGTCTCATCGATATTTTCCTTCGGCGGTATTTCTTTATATCGGTGTAACTCTACCATGTCGGGGAGACTTGTGATTATTTCTGTGATATAGTGGTGTTTTTCCCTTCCCTTCTATTGTTTACCACACTACTGCCTTGCTCAAGGCTTCTTGCTGAGGGGTTGTAATGTATACCGCTCTACTGCATATGTTGCTCACCTTTTCGACAGTATAGCAATGTATGCTTTTGATCATTACTTGAAGAGTGTCGATGAGACAATCTTATTTGTCTTACTGATATCTCAATGTCTCATCGACATTACTTCATTATATCCAAGAGTTGTGTTTCACCGAGCACTTGTAGATATACCTTGTCGATGTGACATAAGTGATTCTCTCCTTGATATGCCTGTATCTTGTTGACATTTCATTGTTTTACATCGTCGATGAGACATATAAATAAGTCTCTTCGACATAGGGGTGTCTAAACCAACACTAAACCCGAAGCTAAACTCGAAGCTAAAGTTGGAGCTAAAAGTGGCGCTACACTTGAAGCTAATATCGGCGCTAAAGATGGCATTATTTTAGGCGCTAGTGAGCACCTAAATTAGCGTCAACTTGTACTGATCGGTGCAATAAATGCCAAAAATTGTGCCATCTCGATAAATAGTGCCGACATTTTTAAAAAAAATCCAAAAAATACATTAAAACAGTGGGTGGAAGCAAAAAATGGAGTAAAAAGTGGAGAAAATCACAGGGATTTGTTGTAGTGAGTGAGCCTTTGTATTTCGACAGTGAGTCATGGCAGTGAGCCACCCCATTTTGTAATATCTTATAACCGATTATACTATATTGTGAGCTAACACTCACTATGGCTTTTCCCATCTTGGGTTTTCCACGTAAAAATCCTAGTGTTCATGTGTTTTGTGATTTCATGTTCTATTAATGCTTTTACTTATCTTTGTTGTTGTTTGTATTGGAATAATTGGATGGTATCTGTTCAAAAAATTTAAGAAGATACTCATTCACCCGCCCTCTCAGTATCTTAGATATTCAACAGAGAGGTGATTTAGGAGGTTCAATAATTAGAGGAGTTTTATGAGGTCCAAGAATTAAAGGAGATCTAAATTTAACTGTGTTCATAACTTCAATAGAGTTAACTACTTCTTGATGATCTATCAATGGGGGATCTAGTGACAATTTAACATCTTCATCTATGCAATCCATATTACTATCTTTTGAGATAAATGTATCAATGATTTCATCCTCTTGTACCACAATATCTTCCCAAGTAGGAGAGGTATTGAGAGCGAAACAAACAAGATTCTCATGATGCTTGATGATTGGATCTTTTGAAACCAAGATACCTTCTTCCCAAGTAGGTGAGATATCAAGAGAAGGAAAAACATGATTGTCATGATTGTCAATGATTGCATTCTCTTGCACCAAGCTACACTCACAATTATGAGGGATATTAGGAGAGGGATCAATCAAAAATAACAAAAGAGGAGAGAGAAACTCATTTTCACATGCTTGTAACATTTTTCTGAATTTCTTAACAAGATCTAACAATAGAACATAAATTATGAAAACAGAAAAAAAATTCAATGAAAACATAATGTTATGTCATATGGATCAAGCTAGCAATGTTCAGCAAAACTAGACAATTTTAGGATTGATCTTTAGAAACTGAGACCATATCTGGGTAGAGACCAGAGGCAAGGTTTTGCCCATAAAATTTAGGCTCAAATTGGGTAGAAAAGGGTTCCAAGAACCCCAAACTAGAGAGGTAATTTTAAAAAAATCAAAATCTGGCAATCATCTATTGTTTTTGAGGATCTTTTGCTTCAAAGGTTCAAGTTTGGAAGTGAATATATTTTTGGAAATGCACCAAAACCTAAGTTTTCTACATGAAGTACATGTATGCATGCAATTTTGGATATTTTTAGGACAATTGAATATGTTCAAATGATAATTCTAGAAATTAAATACTGCAATTGATTGATTTTTCTAAATGAAATACAAAAAAGCAATGCTTTTGGATCTTTTGAAATGAAAAATACTATGCAATTTTACCACTTTTTGAATGTTTTTCACTAAAATATGCATGCATAAATGATAGGATAATTTTTCAATTAATTTTTTCAATGAAAATAATTTAGATCTAAGCCCTAGATAAGGAAAATCATATCTATTTTTTTTTTCAATTTAAATCCAAGTGTTTTTCAATTTTTATGGTGAAAAACTAATGAAAATGGATAGTTTTTTAGGAAATAAATGCAAACTATCAACAAGATTTTCATATAACCTAGGTTTTAAATTCAATTTTCAGATTTATGCAATGAAAAATAAAAAAATTGCAAGTGTAAGAAATGTCAGGTTCACCAAAATGTTATGTGCAAAAAGTGAACCTAAAATTTAACTAGGATTTAGCTACTTTTTACTTACATAACATTAGAATTTAGATTGAACAAGGGTATGAAATTAACATGCAACCTAAAAGGTGATTCAATAAACCTTGGATATTAATTCCTTTAAGGTTTGGAAATTGATTTTTGATGAAATACAATGATGCAACTAGCTAACTATGAAAATACACTATTCTAAGATGAAAACAAACAAACTGGGAACTGACAGCCAAAATTGAAAACCAGAAATGAGTAGAGTAGATATTAATGCACTTGTGATTTAAGTTTGAGTCTGGTATGGGTGGACAAGGGGGCCAAGGGCACCCTAGAATAGGGATTTGAAACCAAAAATTGACTTCACAGGTTGCAAGTCCCTAGTTTGTGTCTCCTTCCCTGCAAATACCATTATCGGATATTCATTTGTCATTGAGATAATGTAGTTTTTGTATCTTGTCAAGTTGCATGGTTTGAATGCATAAATGAGAAAATTGTCTTCAATCTTCTTCCAATCCTCTTTATATTTGTAACCTGCACACATAAAGGGATAAGAAGGGTTGTCATATAGGATCTTGCCTCAGTCAAATCCTATGTTGGTATTTCAACCTCCATAATGGAAAAATTGATGATAAAGAGAGATTATCCTTGTGAGGGATAGAGGATAAATGATAATGGAGTAATGAATTGACAACTTTTTGCAACTCATCACTTAGATTTGATTTCCTTGATGGACTAAAGTCATGCTCATCACCTTCAAGGATTCCTTGTTACTTGACTTGATTTGATTTGAAGACCTACAAGTGTTAAATACTCACAAAACATGAATAAACTTACATAAAAAACATGATCAAGGATTGACACGATGCTTGATTGAAAATAATGTTGATAAATATTCTCTTGATTGACCTTGACAGATTTTAGGATCTTCAATTTGTTCAATAATTTCCCTTCTTGCTTCTTGTTAATTATAATTGTGAAAATACTATGTATTTATATGTAATTCTTCTAATTTCCCAAAAATTAAATCTTGATAGCCGACAATTATAATTTAAATTTCAAATAATAAATTACCAACATCGACGTAATTAAATTTGGAGCCAAATTAAGAGGACTATGGCATATGGCACCTGTTGGCCTCCTCCAATGGTTCAATAATTAATCCCTTAAAGCTATAACTTAAAGACTAGATATCTGCACTAACTAGTTATCTTGCTCATCATGGAGGTTCATTTCATTATCAACCCAGGGATGTGAACTTGAAATGGGTCAACACTGTTTGTGCACTAGGACTTAATTGTAGTCATCCTTATCCTATAACTAGAGAGGAAATAGTACTGAAAGTAAAATGCTTGAAAGGAATTAGCATAAGTAAGCATAAATCAACAACTAAACTAAACTAAAATGAATGACAAAAAAAAAAGTCTCAGCAAACAGACAGGAAGTTACTCTGTCTGCCTTGGCTACAGGAACAGACACATAACGAAGTTCCAATGGCTGCAAGAATAGACAACTGCTAAGACCGTAACTAATTGTTGAACAAAAAAGTAACTACTAAATTGAATGAATGGAATTCTCACCAAGTGGGCCCCCTTGAATGAGTCTTCCAAAAACTAACTCAAATGCAGCAAATTAAAGTATCATTTTATTCATTGAAAACATTGTTACATCATAACAACATGATTGTATTCCTTGAAACTGAAAATCAAAGTACAATATCAAAATGTCCAACTCCCTGAAGAGGAACATATGATCATTATTTATAGAAGGAAAGCTTCTAACTAACCCTAACTAACTGGGAAGTCGACTCCAACAGACTAGGAGGATGCCATTTATTGAAAGAATGAAAAAGAGGAAGGAGGTTATGCATGCACAATATTTAGTCAAACCAGTCTTGCCTTAATGAGGATCCAACATAACAACACCTCCTAAATCTACTCAACTAATAGAAATGGTCATTTAAATTTAAGTTATAACTTCCACGCGAGCTAGAAATTTTCAACCATTGACCTCTTTAATATCCATCTCTTTTTTACTCCTTCAGCAACTAGCCAACTAGCATGAACTTCCTCCACCTTGCAAGCTCTATTTATATTTGCATCTTAATCTGAACCTGCATTATGACATTAGCGCACACAAGACAATTGTATATCCATAATCACCTTAGAATAACATTCATTCAATCACATGTAAATTTAATATAGATATATCACGTAGTAGGTTAATACCATCAAAAGTTACAGGGATAAGTTCATGCCCAAAGCTCATAAGTTTAGGAAAATAACATAGAAAGTATTAGTAACCAGGTGCTAAAAACCCCATAGTAACAATAAGAAACATATGATAAATCCTAACAAAAATGAGTCATTATTTGAACTCATCATCTCCCCCCAACCTAATGATTTGTTGGTCCTCTAGTAGAGGGAACTTGATTCCTTTGCCTTACCAAAGCCCTAAAATCACTAATTTCTATCTGCCCTTGATCAGTCCCTGCAGTTTTTGAATTTGGATCCCAATAGAACCCCTACTTGCTTTTCAATTTGCCCCACCTTGGCCTCTCTGCATCTACATTGTACTAATAGATTTTGTGGTATGGTACTAGTCACAATAGAATAGGTGGTTGAAATATTAAGGGGAGCCAATAGTGTTGCTTCGTCCTCCCAAGATGTATATACCTGATGCTTCGTTTGCAACCTGCATAATAATTTTGCAGGGAATGGGGTTCAACCTATTTTAACTAATCTAGTAAGTCATTCCATATCTATGATAAATATCCCAATATTGTCTTTCCTATAGTGGCAGCTACCTATTCATATTCTAGGTATGCTTCCTCCCTAGAAGACATGATCCTCTTTTTGTACTCTGGATTGTAAAGAAGTTTGTGCCATGTGTAGTAGATATCTGCAAGATTGCTTGATTTAGCTCTTAGAGATAGGGGGTATGGAGTTCTTTTTCTTTGTATATTTTAGATTGTTTCCCCAAGCTAATTTCATTTTAAATCCATGACATTAATTCCCTCAAGTGAACATCCCCAATATATAGCAATGGATTCCATTCATGGTCATTGGGAACAACATAGTTGTGCAAATACAACTCACACAGTAAATTCTTAATTTTAGGAGAGGATTGGTAAGCTTGGAAAAATTCTTGTGGAGTTTCAATGGAAGGGTTTAGACTGTAAATGACCCTTGACAACTTAAAAGAAATATTACGCTCCCTTAAATGCAATGCATATACCCTTGGGGGAGTCCTACATTCCATAGTTTGTGGTACTAGAGTCACCACATTGCTTACCTTATCTTTTAATGCAGTAATATTTGCATTCTTCTCCTCAATTTCTTTATTTTTCTTATTGATCTCTTCTTGTTGCCTAAGTTTTTCTCTTTTCCATTCTTCTTCTTTCTCCTACATTTCTTTCCATAAATCTAGGGCTATTGATGCCCATGAAAAGTTAGGAGGTATGTGCTTTCCTACTAGGATCTTCCCCTGCACTAGTTCCTGATGTTCAACTCACTCTACAACAGTAGTGAGTTCTTCCAATCCTATATTTGTCTGCCCCTTAGGAGCTTCTTCCTTCTTTCCAAGTTTCCCTCTGAGTCTATAGCTCCTTTTTGGAGGCACACCAATAGTGGAATCAGTCAATTTTGATTTCCTTGGATGACTTTTATTTTTCCTAGCGGCTGTAGGATGCTCAGTTTCTTCAATTTTCCACTTCCTAGGGCTAGGATTTATCTTTTCTGGTTTTTGCTTCTTAGCCTTCCCTTTTCTAATTTCTTCTTTTCTCATTTTTGCTTCCTCCTTTCAAATAGCATCCCTAGTGTGAACTATGGTTTTAAGGGGAACATTGACATTGGGGTCTGAAGATGAACTATCTTCATCCGCATGCTCGGATTCGGAGGAACTAATTTCTACTAAAGGTTCTGTTGCAAGAGGGTTTTTGCTAGGAATTGCCCCAAAAGTTGAAGCTCTAGAAGTGAGTTTAATAACCCCCTCATCCCCACTAACCCTATGAGTTAGGAGTTGATCTCTAGGACCCACATTTTCTAATATGAACTTCTTAATGTTCAAAAATTCATCCCATGACATATTGGACACATCTTGCAAAGAATTTTCTACTTGAAATTTAATCAAACAATGACGGGAAACAAAATTTTCCCTACCTTTCTATGTCTCAGCAGCCATGATTGCAAGAAGATTGTACAGGGTGTTTGGCACATTCATCCTCCTACGATGTCTCATGTGATTCAAAAGCTTAAAATGTATAGAATGAAGACAGGATTGGAGACCCTCATAGGTAATGTATTCGATAATATAAATAACAACTTGTTTCCATGTTTCCGAAAAAGAAATTATTCTTGTTCCTTGTTTGTCTATAACAAGTGGAGGATTACTAGGCTTGGTGAATTTTGCTCTAGTTGATCTAGCATCCCTAGAAGTAGGGTAGGGTTCTCCTCCAATGGAAAAACCTGACACTTCAACAATCCTTCCTTCGGTGGCTATAACTTTTCATCCTTTCACCATTGCCTCAGCATTAGAAAATGTTTGTGCAAATTCTAAGGAAATGTCGTTATTAAAACCATTTGGCTTCAAAAAGTAATATATCCAACCACAATTCCTGAATTCAGGCTCATAGAGTGCATCCTGTAGGATTACTTGGTGAACTATTGGTTCACTTATGATTAATTGACCTCCCATTTCCTCCACTCACACTCTGGCAAACACCTCTACAAAGAATTCTTTCCTGCAATCCTTCAGTTGAAAACCCAATTTCACTTCCGCTTCCTGCAATTCTCACTAATACTAACAATAGTGTCGTATGTCCTCTTAATTTTACCTTTTTAGTGGCATTATGACTCCAACTAAGGCAGTAAAGAAGACATAAATGAGGGGTATTATCAAATAAAATGGTGGTGGATTAATTTCATATCATGCATGAAAAATGTCACTTCAACTTCATCATTTCAAATTTGTTGGCATGTTGGCGCATGAAATATGACTAATGAAATGTATGACACATAGGTTCACACTTCCCCCCTGTTAGAGTAAAGTAATTAATTAACTTTACTCTCCTCTTAAGAATTCACTTTATGCACATATATTAGTCATTTAATAATTACTATTAATTATTAAATACACTCACCTTCTCCATTTATGCACATATGTTGTTCATAGTGGTGTCCTTCCTAGTATCATTTACCAGACTTGCACCTTATTCCTCTGAACATCGTACATGAGCCGACGTCTGCATTGGCAGATCTGAAAAGGCAGAACTTCAAACCCCCACAGGCACCGTACTTTGACTTGAAAGTTTTTTCTACCTTCGATTGCTATCCAGATCTATGGTTATTTTCATCAGAAAAATCCAAAGGTACACATGATACTCATTTGAATTTTTTCTTTCCCTCTCATTGTAAGCAATCTTTTCCAACTTCTATGGTTCGGTTTATTGAATTGTGGGGGGATGTTTTATTTCTTGTTTTCTATAATTTACTTTAGTAAACTTGAAATTATATAAAAAAGAAACCCCTTCTAAAATATGGCCGAGACCTCTTCTAGTCTAGAACTTTTGACCCCTCATAATTATCACACATGGAAACCCTTGATGACACGACTTCTTCGGTCAAAAGGGTTGTGGTCTTCTTTAGATGCAGTGCAGCCAGTTTTCCAGAGGCCTTTCGAGGTCATGCAGCACAGGAACAAGATGGATGAGGCAATGGGGTTGATTGCTTTACATGTATCAAATAGTTTACAATTTCATCTTGATGGGTGCAATACCCCTGAAGCTATGTGGACCCATCTTGATGGCTTGTTTGGTACAGTGAATGCGTTCAGGGCACTTCAGATTGAGGCAGAGCTTTCCTCTCTTGTACCAGATCATTTTCCATCCATTGAGGACTTCTTGATGAAGTTCAAATAGCAAAGATCTATCTTGCAGGGTTGTGGCAAGACTAAGACTAATACAGAGTGCATCTTCCTAATCCTCTCCAAGCTTCGAGGTCCATTTTAGATCTTCTCTTCGACCTTCCATTCCACCATGGATGCCTTGGGTGCTCGACATGTCATGCCTACTTTTGAGGTGTTTTGTGATTGTCTGACTCATGAGCAAGCCAAGCTCAAGCAGATGGATTCACTTTCAGGTTCATAGAACCAAGCATTGGTAGCACAGTCATCTCAGGGGAAGCAGAAGCAGAAACAGAAACCAAAGACAACAGAGCATTGGAAGGATTCCAGTACACAACACTCCTCTGATTCACCTTCTCCTAAGGGGGAATCATCGAAGAAATACAGACCTAAGTGTGCTTATTGTACTAAGACAGGACATGATGAGTCCAAGTGTTATGAGAAGAAGATAGATGCATATGCAAAATAGGTTTCAGATTTGACAGCTCTTCTTGAGAGGAACAATGTTCATCACTCTTCTTCATCTACATCAGGCAGGTCTTCTTCTTCTTCATCATCTTCATTCCAGACAGATGAACATGCCCCACATAAGGGCCATGCATTATGTGCAACTACCAGTTCACATTCATCTAGATGGCTACTAGATTCAGGTGCTTCACACCATATGGCATCTTCTCAGAACATGTTCTCATCTTTTGAGGCTACATCCTCACCACACATATTGATGGGTAATAACACTTATATGAGTGTATGTGGGAAAGGTTCTATCGACATTGATGATGGTACATTCAATGATGTACTACATGTTCCATCTTTGTCCACTAACCTTCTCTCCATCGATCAGATTTCTCATAGTGGGACAGGGAAAACAGTTGAGTTCACACCTAATTCAGTGCACATCAGAGACATTCAGACTGGCAACATTGTTGCAACAGGGACAGTTGATCATTCTTCCCGGTTGTATGCATTCACACACTTTGGTCCACCATCTCCATTGTTTGAGTTTTCCTCTCTTTCTACAAGAGAGCATGCAGTATCTGAGGTGAAGTTTGGTCACTTGAACTTATGTGTTCTTCCATCTGTTCATGAGACTAGTGTTGAGACTTCTACACCTCTACCTCCTGTTGAGATAACATATGTTCAATAGGATTCCTCTTCAGCTATGACTGACATTGTTGCTCCACTCATCGAGCCATCAAGTGTAGTTGTTGAGGCCATATTAGAGGATATTCCTTTCCTCACAGATGATAGTTTCAGCACACCTGTTATCCCATCTTCATTGGAGATTCCATTTCAGGATAATCTTGAGTTGTTTGATTCACCATCCTGTTATTCAGACACTCATACTGCAGTTTCGTTCTTCAGTGAGCATCATCCAGGACCTCCATTTTCACCTCACATCCAGGGATTTCCTCTTCATCGACCGTTGGATATGTTTCTTCCTCTGAGGAGACACATTGTTTTGATCATTGGCACAGGGGTTCTCTCATTCTGGGGGGGCTTTGGAGTCTCTTCTCTCTCCTATGGGGGGAACATATTTTGTACTTGTGTGATAGAAGTTGTTCTTTGGGGGTCATGTTGAGTCCTCCTTCTATCTCTCTTCTTTTTTCACTCTTGATCATCTCTTTTTGGAGAGGATTTTTTTTCCCACTGGGTTTTCTCCTTTACTCCGCTTTATAGAAATTTTGTTGTATTCGGGTACCTGATCAGGCCTAGTTGCCGAGACCCAATTTTACTTTCATACATTGTAGTTCCTTTTCTTTCTTCTGCATTGTTTGTAGCTGCATTGTAACTCATCTTAAGGGGGGGTGTTAGAGTAAAGTAATTAATTAACTTTACTCTCCTCTTAAGAATTCACTTTATGCACATATATTAGTCATTTAATAATTAATATTAATTATTAAATGCACTCACCTTTAGGGTTAGGGTTTCCTTTAGGTTTAGATCTCCTTTTATAAGGATTGATCTCTTGTATTCACTTCTCTTGATTCATTCATTTTTCTAATAATACATTTTGCACATTGTTAGAGCAAAACCCTTGTTTGTTTCCTACAGATTTATTCCTTGTGACAGGTTTTTGCATGCAGGTTTCTTGGGCTTAATAGATTTTTTTTCATCAAATCTAACACCCCCAACCTAAATAAAAGCATGTGTCCACACATGCTATAATGGAAGTATGATATAATAAGGCATGCTAATAGGATTTGTTATGTGAAATATCAATATTGAAGTATAGTAATCAAACAAATACATGTAAGATAATTAATATACATTAAGCATTATGCACGTACCTAAAAAGTTGGAATGTCTTTTCCAAAAAGTGTGGAAGGAAGTATTGGTAATCAAAAATTACGGTTGAGTTGTTAAATGAAGTGATGATGGAGTGGTGTGGAAGAGAGAGAGGGGTTGGAGATGAATAGGTGGGTAGTTTTATTGATGGAGAAATTAATTCCCACACAAAGTGGAAATTTTTATTATGGTTGCATGTGTACCTTTGACTAGCTGGAAGGTTGGACACTAGGTCTACTTCCTTCACCTGCAGGAACTTTGGAGTTCTAGTACATTCAATAAATTGTTGCATCAACTCCTATTTTGAGGTAGGCTTATGGTATAGCCTAAGACGATGACCATTGACCAGGAGCTTGAACTTGACAGGATCAATTGTTGTAAGTTGAAAAACACTAGTGGGAAAGACCTCTGCAATCTCATATGGTCCCAACCACCGTGTTTGAAGTTTTCCTAAGTTGTCTTTATAACTGGAATCATAAAGAACTTCCCAGTCACCTGGCTGGAACTTCTTTTCTTTGATGTATTTATCATGCCATCTAACTCTCTGGTTTTGGACCATCTCAACATGGCAGAGAGCTAATTTCCTCATCTCATCTATGACATTTAGTTGCATAACCCTATCCTTTTATGCCTAAGATATATCTATTCCAAGGTCTAGTGTTGTCCGAAGAGTTTTGTGTTCAAAATCTATAGGCATCATTGTTGTTTTTCCATATAATAGTTCAAAGGGAGTAAAATCAGTCATGGTTTTCCAAGTGGTTCTATAGGCCCAAATAGCTTCTGGCAACCTATTTTCCCAATATTTTTTGTGGATTGCTACTATTTTGGTTAGAATAGATTCTATTTCCCTATTTTTTTACCTCAGACTGGCCATTGGCTTGAGGGTGATAGGGTGTAGATTTTCTATGCCTGACATTATACTCATTCACCAATGTTGTGAGAAGAGTGGATGTGAACTGATCCCTTTGATATGTGATTATTTCTCTAGGAACTCCATAGCGTGTGAATATTTCTTCAGAGAGGAATTCTACAACTTTATTGTCCCTAGCATGTTTCATGGTTTGACCTCAACCCATTTAGTCACATAATTAGTACAAACCAAGATGTAAGATTTTCCATTTGATGGTGGATCAATTGGACCTACAAAATCAAGTCCCCATTTATCAAATGGTGTGATAACTACTTGAGGGTATAGAGGTATCTCATCTTATTTAGTTAGTTGTCCCATCCTTTGACACCTATCACATTTCCTAGTGTACTTGCTTGCATCCTTATGAAGTGTAGGCAAGTAATATCCTATATTGAGAATCCTCATGGCTATTCTCTTAGCTGCAAAGTGTCCCCCATAGGGTTCATTATGGCATACATTTAGTATATCATAAGTTTCATCCTCTCTTATACATCTTCTCATCACATGATCTGGCCCAATATAGAATAAACAACCTGCTATCCATGAGAATGGAAAAGCTTTTTCAATAAGAACCCTTTGCTCTTTTGGAGAGAAATGAGGGGGAACTCTTCCTGTAACTAGATAACTGGCTATGTCTACATACCAAGGTGTGTGTGCACTAATGGAGAACAAATTTTCATCAAGAAAGGAGTCATCAATGACTTGACTATCCTCTGATGTAGTCAATCTGGGGAGAAAATCTGCCACAACATTTTCCTTACCTGGCTTGTCTATAATGGTGATATCAAATTCTTGCATTAACATCAATCACCTTGCTAACCTTCCTATGATAAATGGCTTGTTCATAAGGTATCTTATGGATACATGGTATGTATGGAAAAATATTTGGTATCTTGTGATATAATGCCTGAGCTTGTTGAGATCATAAATGACTGCCAACATCTCCTCTGCCAAAGTGTAGTTAAACTCAATCCCTTGTAGGTTCTTGCTGACAAAGTAGATTGCTTTTCTATTGCTCCCTCTTTTTTTCCTAAGACAACCCCTATAGAATAATCAGATACATCTATGTGAATATGGAAAGGGAGTCTTGAATTAGGACTTTTGAGCACAGGAGCATGAGTTAATGTTGTTTTTAAATCAGAGAATGCTTTATCACAATCTATTGTCCATTGGAACTCAGCATATTTAGTTAAAAGATTATAAAGTGGTGATGCCATCTTACTGAAATATTTTATGAAGAGCCTACAGTATCTTACATGTCCTAGGAAACTTCTAACATCTTTTTGCTTGACAGGAATAGAAAGATTGGTAATTACCTCAATTTTGGATGGGTCCGCTTGAATTCCTTTTTGAGAGATATAATGGCCAAGGACCACTCCTTCCTGCATCATCATAGAGCATTTCTCATTGTTCAAGAATAGATTATGGTCCTCACATATTTGCAAAACCTTTCTTAGGTTTCCTAATGCTTCTACAAAATCAGTACCATAAGCAGTGAAATCATCCATGTAGATCTCCATACAATCGTGTGAAATATTTGAGAATATACTAATAACTACTCTTTGGAAGGTTGCAGGTGCATTGCATAGACCAAATGGGAGTACTGAATAGGCATAAGTCCCCCAAGGATAGGTGAAATTTTTCTTGTCCTGATCTTTAGGTGCAATTTGTATCTGATTATAACCACTGAATTCGTCTAAGAAGGATAAATACTACTTACCTACAAGTGAATCCAATACTTGGTCTATAAAAGGAAGGGGAAAGTGATCATTTTTTATGGAAGATTTTTGTTCTCTATAGTCAACACAAACTCTCCATTTACCTCCATTTTTAGGCACAATTACCAAAGGGGGCACCCATTGGCTGTCTGAGATAGGGTAGATAAATCCTGCATCCAATAACTTTTGTATTTCTCCTTTCACAATCTAATTCAATGCAGGGTTGATTCTCCTTGTTGGTTGCCTTACTGGTGTGCAGTCATCTCTAATGTAGATCCTATGAGTACAGAGTTAGGGATCTAATCCTTTCATTTCATGGTAATCCCATGCAAATGCATGTTGATGCAACTTTAATAGGTTTTTCAGGGACAACTACTACTCTTGGCTAAGCTTGTTATTAATATTCAAATGTTTCCCCTCTGAAACTTGTACTTGTGTGATCAACTCAATCATTGTTGTTTCACTGATGCTTGGAATTTTTAATTCATGTGGTAACAATGTATGAAGCATATCTATTGTTGTAGGAAATTCGAGTGGAGGAGAAGCTAGAAGAAGTATCTACAATGGACATGTAGAACTAGATTCATGAGTGGGTGGTTCTTCATGCACTTGATAATGGTTTTGAATTATATGGGATAATATTTCATCTTCTTCCCGAAGCTGTATAAAAGGACTTCTACCTATCATCATGAGTTGTGCCACTGAATTGACCTCCTCGGCCTCTTCTCCAAGATGTGGCCAGATGGGGTTGTCCATATCATGGGATGGTTGAGCAAGAGGATAAATGCCAAGCTTTTTAGTGTTTCTCCCATCAGAAATAGTCATGTCCCTTGACCGACATCCAATGTAAGAATTTGTTGTAGCTAACCACGACCTTCCCAAAATAATGGGATACCCTCCTAATGTAGCTTTAAGGGAAAGGATCATGAAGTCTGTTAGATATTCCAAAGAGTCTAAAGTAACAACAAGGTCTTCTATGATACCATCTGGTTTGATAGTGGAGCTGTCAGCAAGCTACAGGGTAGTAGGGGTAGGTCTCATATTCGTAACATTCAATTGTTGCAGGGTATGCTTAGTAATCACATTGATACTACTCCCAAGTCTATTAGACAACTCTTTACTTGGATTCCATTTATAATGACTCCAACTACAGGACTACCTAGGTCATTATATTTAGGAATGGTTACTTTCCCAAGCATGATATCTGCCAATTGCCCCACCACATGAACAGTGGTGGGGTCCTTTTTCCTTCTTGACTTTTTGAAACATGCTTCCTTAATTGCATTACTATATATGGGGACATCTTTTATGGCCTAGAAAAAAGGTATCTTGACACATATGTGTTTTAACTATTCCAGAATATCAAAGGTTGTTTCTTCCTTTTCTTCCTTTTGTTTAGCAACTTCTAACCTTTGAGGAAATGGTGGGTCTAGATCAGACTATCGAACTGGTTCAGGATTCTTAGGAACACTTCACTGAGCAAGTATATTAGATAAATTTTGATGCTCCTCTTCTTCCACAGGAAGCTCTGTTATAATAGGAGTGGAAGGAGATGACAAAGTGGTTCCTGAACGCAGATGAATATCACTCACACTCACAACATATGCAGGAAATTGATTAGGATCTACAAAGTAGATTGGTTGCTGTTGTGGTTTGTTATTTGGGTTAGGTCTGGTTTGAGCTGGTAACTAAGTAGGTCTAGGTGTTCTAGCGTTTGAGTTAGGAGGAGGAATTATGGTAGGATTTTGAGGTTGTGGAGGCAGTTGCATGTAACCAGTTGCATGGTTTGGCCATTGTTGTCCTCCCCTCCATTGGGATGTCTGTTGCCAGTTTCCTTGAGGTTGTTGCTGCCAATTCCCCTGGAATTGCTACCACTGAGGTGGAGAGTTTTGGTAATTGGGCCAAGTATTTGGAGGTTTATTCCAAGGTTGTGGTGAATAGCCTCCAAATTTTGATAGGCATGGGGGTTGCCATTAATTATCAGATGCATAAGAATTCAAATAAGGTCCATTAAAAGATAATGGGTCTGGTGGCATACCTTGTCTTGGAGCCCATGGCCTTCTTTGTGCAATTTAGAAAACTTGATCATCATCACCTTGAATTGGCTTGAATTCTGGTAAAATTTTCTTGTTGTCAATGTTGGTTACCATTTTACATCCACAGTCCTTCTTCTTTTTCCTACAATGAGGACAATATTCTTCCAACATTGCCTCTGCCTCCTCATGTTTCTTCTTTGCTTGAAGTGTATCTAGCTAAGTGGTCATATTGTTTATGATATCCTACTTGAAATCTGCCAGCAAATGAGTGATTTCCATTCTTGAAACTCAATTGGTGGAGGATTTACCCATACAAGATTGGTAACCTCTTCATTTCTTTATAGCTGCCCTGGAGTAATTCTGACATGTTTTGTTAATATCATCCTAGGGAACTTGGGTGATATCTCCCCCTCCTATCAAATCTAGAGCATCAATGCAATTTTCATTTATCCCTCTAAGGAACATAAACTTTTGAGACTCTTCTTTGAGTGCATGATGTGGGGATTTTTGTAGAAAAAACATGAACCTTGAAATATAGTCCTCCAAACTTTCATCCTCCTTCTGCTGCATCCTAAAGATATCATCTCCTCTCATATCACTACCTCTACAATATTCTTTATACTTGTCAAGAAACTTTGTTTTCATATCATCCCAATTATCTATAGTATTCCTACCTAAGCCCATAAACCATCTAAATGCAACATCCTTCAAGGTAGTAGGAAAAAATTTAAGCCTATGAGCATCAGTAGTGTAATCATAGCTTCTGCAGAGGATATCAAACTCAAACAAGAAAGTGTCAGGGTCCTCTGTTACAAGCCCATAGAATTTAGGAAGAACTGAAGCAGGGATTTTTTGAGGTTATCAACTTCATTTTGGTGACTGATAGGGAATGGAAAAGCTCGATGGTTAGGTCTATTTTGGTTTTGGCCAGCCATAATTGCTTGATGGATTATCAAAGCAAATGGATTCTCAATCAGGTTTTGGGAAACTTTCTCTTCAAAGAAAGTTTTAGAACTAGTCAAATTGGGAAATGCATCAGCGAAAGGTTTTTCCTCCTCTTCTTCTTCATCTCTTAGAAAATTTTGAAACTCAAATAGCTAGTTATCAGGATTAGGGTCATTAGGAAGGAATCTCCCTAGAGCATCTCTTCTTCTACCCCTATGCATGCGGGATTAACTCAGTATCATCCAACTCACACAAAGAATTGGTGAAAGAATAGTGAATCATTACTTTATTCAAATGAAGGGTATGCTAAAAACAAACTTCAGAGATACTAAAAACAAGAAAGAAGCTAGAAATGACTCTGAAGAACTTCCTAGTTTTACACCATCCCTGGAAACAATGCCAAAAATGTTGGCCTCCTCTAACGGTTCAATAACTAAGCCCTTAAAGCAATAACTTAGAGATTAGATATCTACACTAAGTATTTATCTTGCTCATCATGAAGGTTCATTTCATTATCAACCCAAGGACATGAACTTGAAATGGGTCAGCACTGTTTGTGCACTAGGACTCAATTGTAGTCATCCTTCTCCTATAACTAGAGAGGAAATAGTACTTAAAGTAAAATTCTTGAAAGGAATTAGCATAAGTACTGAGCATAAATCAACAACTAGACTGAACTAAAATGAATGACAGAAACCAAAGTCTCAGTAAATAGACATGAAGTTACTCTATTTGCCTTGGCTACAGGAACAGACACAGAACAAAGTTCCAATGGTTGTAGGAATAGACAGCTGCTAAGACCGTAAGTAATTATTGAACAGAAAAGTAACTACTAAAATTAATGGATGGAATTCTTACCAAGTCAACCCCCCTTGAATGAGTCTTCCCAAAAATAACTCAAATGCAACAAATTAAAGTATCATTTAATTCATTGAAAACATTGTTACATCATAACAACAACATGACTATATTCCTTGAAACTAAAAAATGAAAGTACAATATCAGAATGTCCAACTCCTTGAAGAGGAACATATGATCAATATTTATAAAAGGAAAGATTCTAACTAACCCTAACCAACTGGGCAGTTGACTCCAACAGACTAGGAGGACACCATTTATTGAAAGCATGAAAAAGAGGAAGGAGGTTATGCATGTACAAGATTTAGTCAAACCAGTATTTCCTTAACGAGGATCCAACATAACAACACCTCCTAAATCTACTCAACTAATAGACATGGTCATTTAAAGTTAAGTTATAACTTCCACACGAGCTGGAATTTTTCAACCATTGACCTCTTTAATATCCATCTCTTTTTGACTCCTTCAACAACCAACCAGCTGGCATGAACTTATTCCACCTTGCAATCTCTATTTATATCTACATCTTAATATGAACCTACATTATGATATTAGCATGCACAAGACAATTATATATCCATAATCACCTTAAAATAAAATTCATTCAATCACATGTAAAATTAATATAGATATATCACATAGCAGGTTAAAACCATCAAAAGTTACAGGGAAAGTTCATGCCTAAAGCGCATAAGTTTAGGAAAATAACATAGAAAGTATTAATAACAAGGTGTTAAAACCCCATAGTAACAATAAGAAACATATGATAAATCCTAACAAAAATGAGTCATTATTTGTACTCATCAGTGCCCTAGTCCAGATCTCACTTTTTTTGAGATCCAAAGTGTCAAGGACAAAATATTAAATGCATACTTTGATCTTCCATATTTGATTTTCTAATAAATGTTTAAAATATTCCATGGAATGCATAATTTAGGAAATTAGGTGCATAATTAGGTCCAAGCACATAGGAGGGAGAAAAACCTAGTGTGAAATTGTCAAGGGAGACAATTTATGACACTACACTTTAAAAGAACATAGTAATAATATAGACTTACTAAAGAAATGATTCACTAATATACAATTGGTTTTGAATTCAAGGAAATGAATGCTTATATTCAGTGTTTCATGTCTTGAACTTATTTTCAAAAATACCTAAATCACCTAGGCCCCTTGTTGAAAAAGTTTAAATGAACCACTTAGCTATCCATCACGGTTAATACCTGGTCTAAAAGCAACCTTGGAGTAGGAATCTCTACTTCTCAAGAGAAGTATTAATTTATTATTACTCAGCAAGTTGGTTGTGCTAAAACCACCATCAACACAACTGAACCTGGACAAGATTTCATTTCCAAATTTACCAATTTCATTCACAACTACATTTGTGAGTTTTCTTCTTACATCTGCCTCTGCAGACTTTCAGTGTGCATCTACACTTGCGGGAACTTAGAGGTTATCTGAACTTTGCAAACTTTTGGTTTGCATCTACACTAGTATAATTCCAATGTGTTATTGTATTTTTGCATTCTTGCAATGATTTAGTTGTTGAAACCATCAAAATCCCAATCTGTTGAACTTCCTTTGATGTTGGTTGAACTTCCACACACAAATATATAAAGGGGGAAATGATGATTGGGGAGCTAATGGGAGAAGATAAGTTTAGAATAGAAGGATGGAGGTTGAGGGGAATATATGCAAAGAGCTTAATTGTACTCTTGAATAGGAATTTAGATATCAGGCATTAGGATTTAAATTTGATTATTCTATAAACATTTAATTTGTGTTGAATAAAGTGTAATTTTTTTTGTGGTAGAGAATTTTGATAGAGCCTCCTTACCTCAGCTACATCAAATGTTATCATAGCCAAGTTTTCTCATTGGGATGAGATTCGTGTGAGAGATTTGAAGTTATGAAATTTTATTGTAGGAGTCTTGTAATGGTGATATTGTAGGCTATATCCTCTCTAGTAGAGGTTGAGGCTAGGTATAAAGTGCATAGAGAGTTCCTTCACTAAGAGAGAGTGAATAGAGAAAGTGAAAGGTGTGTCTTTTAGAAACCTTTATTGGCTAGAGGATAAGTGGGTGTGTGAGTTTTTTGTAGGTGTAAAAGGACATGTAAGAGACTTGTGAAGGTGAAATAATAGTGAAACTTGAGGTAGTGCTTGATTTTTTGAAAATATTGATAAAATTCCCCCAATAAGATGAAACCCTAGGATGAAGGAGATATTTGAGCTATTTTGAACTAAAATGTGAAATAAATTGAGGATGTTGGTTGTAGACTCGAGGAGAAACACATAAAATGAAAAAGACCACATGAGTGAAGAAGTGGTGGATGATGGACATGAGAAAGAAAATGAGAAACTAGTAGACGCTAGAGAAGAATAATTCTTGAGATATCTTGCTAAAATTGGTAAGGGTATCTGAATGGAGGTCCAATTTTTTTTGGGAACCTTTGACCTTAAAGAGTTATTAGACCAAATAGGTGAACTAGAGGAGTAATTTTACTTGGATGAGATCCATGACCTATAGAGGGTGAATTTTGTGCAAACTAAACTCAAAGGGCATGTTGATTTATGGTGGATGGAGTTGCAGAGAGAGAGTGGCAAATAGTGAGACAGGAATAACTAGATGGAATCAAATGGTATCCAAATTAAAATAAAAATTTATTATTGTAGATTATGGAATGGAGTTGTTTAAAGGGATTCAAAACTTGAGATAGATGGGTGTGAGCTTAAAAGACTATATAAAGGAGATCTACAAACTAGTTATCAAATCTAGAAGACAAAAAATGGATAGAGAAAAGATGGCCAAGTATGTAAATGGATTGAGATTTATTATTTAAGATGAAATGATAATGTTGAGGATTACTAAAGTTGAGGAGGCCTATCAATATGACCTAAATCCTACAAAGAAAATATCTAGAAGGCAACAAAAAAATTCCAAAAGTAGAGGAAAATTTGCAATGGATAAAGGACAATCTAGCAATAGAAAAGGAAAATAAAATAGTGAAGAGGAAACTAAGCCTAAGTGGAGTAGATAAACAAGGAAAGGAACAAAATTGAAAGAGTACTCTACAGGAGGATGTGGTAGTAGCAACAAGGGGTTTTCAAGAAAATTCTTCCAGTGTGGAGAGGTTGGTTATGGGACCTTTAAATGCCTATAAATACAAGAGGGAAGTAAGAAAAGCATAAGAAAAAAATACTTAGAACAAGAGGATGAGGAAAGTGTAGCATCACTGAAAGCTGCAAAGCCATAAGAAGGTGAATCTCTTATGTTGAGGAGAGTGTTGGTGAAACTAGATGGAGAAGTAGATAGACCATCTTAGAGAAGGTGTATTTTCCAAACTATGTGCAGGTCTAAAGGTAAGTGTTGTAAGGTCATAGTAGATAGTGGTAGTATGGATAACCTAGTTTCTGAGGAGATGGTAGAAAATCTAGGTTTGAAAAGGTATAAACACCCAAGTGTGTGTAAAGTTTCCTAGTTGTAAAGAGAATATGAGTTGATGGTGAATGCACAATATTTATCTAATTTTAAAATTGGGTCCTATAAGGACAAAGTTTTGTGTGATGTGATGGTAATGAATATGTATCATGTGTTGTTGGGAAGACCATGAAAATTCAATAGGGAAGACATCTATGATGGAAAAATAATTTTTTACATCATCATGAAGGATGAACATAAGTTCTCTAAAGGAGAATGAGAAGCAAGTAAAGGAAAGTAGTTTTATAGTTTGTTGTAGTGCATAAAATCATGCCATCAAGGAAGTTGGAGGATTTGATCACAACTCCATGGAGGTGCCTGAGGAGAAAATTACAGATAGAAAGAGTGGACAAAATATTGGTTTCATGCAGCAACAATGTAAAGGAAAGGGGAATAATAGAAAAGATGCAGATGACTATTAAGAGAGAGGAGGCTTAGAGAGGACATATCCCAAGGTATTGTTGGGAAGTTTCATATTTAGTCATGAATTCCATGATTCCACTTTACAAAGTAGGATAAGTGATTTATGCATTGAGAATGGAGAGGAAGAGCAAAAGGGAAGAACTGGTAGGGTCCAAGGGGACAACTTGAGTAGTTGTACATAAATGAAAAACATAGGATTACCATACCATGCACTTTCAAATATTCCTAAGTTTTCTAAACTCATGAAACATCTCATTTTACCTAGTATGTTTGACGTAGGAGCATCTGGGTCCACAAGAAATCCTTCATCACCCAAAAATATTATCATTTCACTTTAGTTGTTTGGCTTTTGGTAGCATAGTTTTGGTTGTTCTGGAGGAAATTTTATAAATAATTGGGATAATCTAATGATTACATCTTGTTTAGGAGCCAAATGGGTAGTCATAGAACAAATTTGATGAAATTTGGATGAAAAAATGAACAAGTTATGGTCTTGTAGGTTTCTAACCTGCTACTGGATTTGTGGAGAATTTTATCTAAGCTAGACATTTGTGGGGCTTTAGAATGTTATTGGTTGTGAACTTTTGGGCCATTACAAACCTTTTCTAGAAGTTCCTAAGTGAATTGAAACTTTGCTTCAAGAAAAAACTTAGGCAGTTTTGATAGCTTTTCATATATTATGGGAAACATGACATCATCCAACCATATAGAGATTCCATATGCACATGAACATTTACAAGAACTTTGGAATAATCCAAATTTTATGGAAGTTTCATGTGCATCTATATTTTTGTAGGTATTGTGTGGTCATCAACATTTACAAAGAAACCCTAGTGATCTGAACCTATCAATGTCAAAATATGTTCTGATGAACAATTTTTCCTATGACATCAACATCACATCTTGGTGATATTGTCTTGTATGGATTGTAAAAATTTACTATCCAATTGAACCTACACAGGATTTCATGTCTAAATTTTTTGATTATGAACTTTTTATTCACAACTATATTTGTGGGTTCTCTTCTTGCATCTACCTCTATAGACTTTTGGTCCGCATTTGCACTTGTGGGAACTTGGAGCTCATCTAAAATTTGCATACTTTTGGTTTACATCTATACTTGCAAAAATTTGACGTGCTATTACACTTTTGCATCATTAAAATTATTTAGTTTCTAAAACTTTCAAAATCTTGATTAATTGAACTTCATTTATGTTGGTTGAACTTCCACACTTAGAGATATAAAAGGGGGGTGCAAATCATGTTTGGGGGGGTAATGGGAGAAGATAAGATCAAAATAGAATGGTGGAGGTTGAGGGGAATATAAGAAGAGATTAATAGTACTCTTGAATTAGAATTTAGATACTAAGCATTATGATTTAAATTTGATTATTTTATAAATGTTTACTTTGTGTTAAATAAAGTATAATTGGTTATGTGGTAGGATAATTCAATAGAACCCCCTTACCTCGATGGAATCAATGGAATTTATCATAGTTTTACCTCATATCAAAGGAAAGAGTTACATTTTGTGGTTGTAGATCATTTGATGAAATATGTAAACTTCATCTCCATATCCACTGATTTTAAGGTGCCAAAAGTAGCAATTTTTTTCATAAAGATATTTCGCCGACATGGGTTACCTCATAAAGTTGTTAGTGATCAAGATGCACACTTTATGACTACTTTCTAGAATGATATATTGAATTTGACAAAAATAGAGCTAACTTTGAATAGTAGTTATCATTCCTAGTTTGATGGCTAGACTAAGTAGTGAATAAGTGGGTAGAGGGGTATTTGTAAATTTTTTCTATAAATCATTAATTTTTTTTAGTGAAATAGCTCTATGTAGGGTAGTATTGTTATAATACTAGGTCCACCACATATTGATTGGCATGTATTTTTTCATGGAACTATATAAGTATGAAACACCTAATTTTACCACGTTGACTCTTCTAGAGACAAAGGTGTCTACAACTAATGATTTCATAGAGAATACTAGGAAATATTTGACAAGTTTATATAATCATTTATGATGTGCTAAAAAATGGCATAATATCTATATTAATAGGCATCAGACTTAGAGAAATTTGAGCTGGGTGACCTGGTTTTCCTTAAGTTATAACCTTATGATAAATCTTCTTTGAAGATGAGTGGAGAAGAAAATTTATGGACCCTATAGAGTGATATGACATATTAATGAGGATAAATAAGAGCAAGAGCTTCCTTCTATCAACTAGATTAACAACTGTGTCGCCAAAAAATGTATAGTTGACATTTTTATGCTCACTTGAGTCTCTCTTATGGACTTTGGCTTGATTTTTCCTAGATTTAATGTTGTAATGTGGTCAACATGTTCACATTAGGTCTTGGACCCTTGTGAATCATTAAGACTTCTAGGATGTCTTTTAAAGGTGTTGTGAAGTGTTGCAACCCACTTTCACACTTTTCTAGGGACCCTTTCATCATAATCCACTTAAATAACTCCTTTTTATTACTTACCAAATATTATTTCAAATTGTTGTAAAGAGTTGTAACAAACTTTCGTGCTTTTCTAGACTTGTCATCACCAATTCAACCCTTTTTCATGTTTAAATGTCCCCTTAATGCACTTTTCAGCCATTCTTAAGTGTGTTTTTGAGGATATTCCTGTTAAACAACATTTAATTCCCTTTAATTCCTAACACCCACTTAAATTTCTTAAGTGGGACTAAGTCACCAATAAGGTTGACTTAGTCCTATTTGGCACAAAAATCAAAATTATTTCAATCTTCTAGCGGGATTTTACTCTCTAACCCTTGAGGTCGGGCTATGATGTGTTATTTTTGGGAAATTTATGAAAATAAAGTATAAATAAGGGTTTTTCCTCTCATTTTAACCCCCCCCCTTCATTCAAGCATTCACTCAAGCAATTAACTTAATCATTTTCAAGCTTTCAAGCACTCTAAGCATAATCAAGTCATCCATTGGAGCACTTCATTGCATATCTTCAAATTTCTACATCAAGGGTTTGGTAAGTTTATGACATTGCATGTTATCTATTTATCATTCTCTTTCTATTTCATTTCATTTCATAGGGTTTGATTACCAAAGTGGGGTTTGACCAAGGAAAACCCCTATACTCTAACCCTTAACCCTTTTTCCCTGCTTTGCATGTGTGTTTGCAGACTTTGTATGCAATTTTTTCAAAGATTTTGGTGTCAAAAAGTGGTCAACAATCCATCAAAGCCAACATAACCCTAGTTGAGGCTTGGAGACTCTTTTCAGCCTATTTTCTATAGAATCAAGATTAGGCACCTGTCAGAAAAGCAAATGCAGACCAGAATCTATAGGATCATGTCCCAAAATTCCTAAAATCTGTAGGTGGACTAAGTCACCATCTGTGGTGAATGAGTCCCAATTCTAGGCCTAAAAAGTGGTTTCTACATTTTTGGATACCCATTTGGCATTCCTGTTTAGGCAGATTTTCCCTGAAACTGAACTAAGGCGCCTAGCTTGGCATAAGTGTCCCAGCCAACATTTTTAGTCAACTCTATAGGATTCCAAAGCCTCTCCACATCATATTTTAGATTCCAGGTGCACCTCTCCAGTTATGTTCAATTATTTCATCATTTACTTGCATTTTTAGGTGTTTTTGCATATCACAATGTGTTTTCCAATACTTTGCATTTCTTAGGTTTAACATCATTAAATCATCTTTCTTTAAATTTATTGTACTTAGAAATCATATTTAGATATATTACATCCCTTTTAATTTAATCTTGAGTGTATACATTAGCATTTTGGACCCAATTCCTCTCCTTTTAACTAAAAAACCTAGAAGAGTTAGAGGCAACCTTGGGCAATCCAAAATCATTGTTTACATTTTGGTGAACCCAAATTTGGAACATTTTGCTTCTAATTTCAAGTGCATCCTAGGTTTCATTTGCATTAGCATTTCATTAGGTGTTGCATTGTTAAAATTGCATCCTAGGGTTTTAAAAATTGCATTAGTAAAAAGCTCATAAAGCTTGCATTTTTGCATCATCTTTCATTGAAAATCATAAAAATTTTGCATTTTCATACAGTAGTTGTACCTGTGCATCTGAAAGACATAAAATTGCATTCAAAATTTCTAAAAAAACTCAAAAACATCCTCACTGGGACTAATTCACCACACTAGGTGACTTAGTTCTTCTGCACATTTTGCACAGTAATTTCTGGTATTTTTTGGGGATTTTCTACATTTCTATTTTTTATTCTTGCATCTTTGTTACAATTTCCAGAATTTTTGTTATTAGCATTTTATTGCTCCTATTTTTCATTTCATTTGCACCCACCTTGCCTTTAGTAGCCTTTGTATGAGTGTTTGGTGCCCTATTGATAATACTTTAGTGAGAAGAAGTTCACGACTCATGGCATCCCGCGATAACACACTCATTGTGGACCTTGGGTTGTCTCGAGCTACTAATCCTAGTATTGACAATAGTGCATTAGGCATGGACCCTACCTTAAAAGCAATATTGTTCCTTCCAATACTATGCCAATTAACACACAAAATGATCATATTTTGCAAGATAAATTCATTAACATTCATGAGGATTTTGCACATTTGCAACAAGATTTGTGTCTTGAAAATATTTCGACCACTACAATTCTTGCTATAGACAACCTTCATTGCTTGATTGAAAGTGACGATGACTTAAAAGTTATGAAAGGAATTGCTACTTGATATATAGCAAACATGCTCCTTCCACCTCTAGTACATCCCAACCAGCAAACACTATGGTTAGTCAAGGAGGAATTAACACTCCTCCTCCTTCCATAGTAGCATCCATACCTACCTACACCATTCCGAAATTCACCACAACAATGCAACAGGTTAGCAATGTGATTCCTTCCTTGACTATTCTTACTAGTATTCCTAATTCTTATGTGGCATCGAATGTTCTCTCCTCTTCCACCATACCATCCATTAGCATTCCATTCACTTGCCCTACCACTACATACAATCCATCACCACTTTCCCTTCCACCTCATCCCACTTACATTGACCCTCTCATCACACAACTTTTCCAAACCATCTCCTCTATGCAAAAAAAAATATCCACCATCAACCAAAACCAGAATGGACCACCCACCTATTATGTTTGTAGCAACGCACTATCTTTAGAAATCCTAAGAACACCAATGCCACAAGGAATAGAAATGCCTAGATTTGAGAAGTATGGAGGAAAGGGTGATCCTACTAATCATGTTAATTCCTACACAACCTTATGCAGTGACTTTGTCCTTGACGATAAACTGTTGGCCAAACTGTCTCCTAGGACTTTAAAAGATACTACCTTAGAATGGTTTTCATCCTTGCCCAATAATTCAATTAGTTCATTAAATGAACTAGTTGATGCATTCATAAGCCATTTTCAAGTGCATATGACTCCAAAGAAGACATTGGCTAATTTAATGTGATGCAAAAAAAATGCAGATGAAAAGGTAACCGATTTCATCTCACGCTATCAGTCACTTTATGCCCAACTTGATGTTAAGATTCCTGATCCACATCTCCAAAAGATGTTCATTGAAAATTTTCAAAATCAAATCCAAGATAGGTTGACCATGATAAAATTTCCCTCTTACATGCACTTGTGCACAACCCTTTGTGATTATCACAATTTGGTTAGTAGTCGTGATGCAAAATCCACTTCCAACCGAACTGAAAAATATGAACTTAGTACCTCAAAAAATTCACAACCATTTCAAAAACAAAACAAAGGGTTCTTACAATTCAGCTCCCCTCCTCAACAATCACCTCAACTCGTCAACAACCAAGTAGCAGTTGTTAAAGTCACGATACCTTATAGTTATGGAGATCCAAAACGATAGTTAACACCATTACTAGACACTCTCAATAACACAATGACCCAACTTATATAGCAACAAATGATTTCTTTACCTACTATTAAACCATTAGATCCAACTAAACCTTTGCCTCCAACCTTTCAACCTAACGCTTATTGCCATTATCATAGACAAAATGGGCATGACACAGAACAGTGTAAGCGTCTTAAACACATAGTGCGAGACCTCATTGATTCTGGTCGTCTATCCATTTCAAATGTTAATGTTAAAGGCAATACGTCTGTTGCCCTACCCAATCAAAATTTTCAATTTTTTACCAATCCCATGCCTAAACATAATGTGTCATTCGTCAAACCTAGTGAAACTCACAACAATGATGTGATGATTGTTCATAAAGAGACTAAACAAGCTGATCCTATTTCACATACTTCTATTAATCCTATGGATGAAATGTTAGGTGCGATATACATTATCCCTTGTAAGGGCCAACCTAAGAAAATTCTTGATATTACTTTCTCTTCTAAAGATATCCTTCTAAATCTCCCTGATGGTCCTCTTTACATAGTCGGACGTATTTATGATAAGCCCACTAATGGGATACTCATAGATCCCGCCTATGGTGAGAATGTGATCAATGAGGAATTTTTGGTCTTACATGATCTTTATCAAGATAACTATGACAAGCCAAGAGAATGGATCAAAACACATAATGGTTTCGCATGCCCTACGATATGATCAATCATTCTTTTGTTACACATAGGACCTAAGACAGTGGATGTTACATTCTCTATCATTCCACAATTAGATCAGTTTCGTCTGCAGCTAGGCCATCCATGGCTTCACTCGATAAAATTTGTTCCTTCAGTCATACATAAATGTTTAAATTTTTTTCATGACAATGACATATTCACTATTCACCATAGTGGGTTTAACCCTTTGTCTTCTAAAGGAGACTTCTCCTTAGAAGCCTTTTTTCCTGAGCCCATAACACCTCGCAAAGATTTCTTTTCCATTGCTTATCAAAAGTTTAAAGCAAAGAAAATTTCCAAATTGTCCCTCCGCAACCAATCCCCATCCATTTCCAATATCCCACTCCTTGATGAGACAATGCTTCAACCTGAACCTGAACCTGAACCACAAAATCTAGATCAACCACCACTAAACACTTCACCTTCTTCATCCAAACATCCACAAGATAATGAAACCAACCCCATCATTCCCCCTCGCATAAAACAAGTTTATAAAGCAAAAGAGAAAGTGATTGATCCACCTCCTATGGTTCCTTTTGTTCCTCCCCTTGGGGAAGAAAACAAGCCTATGGTGGATCAACCTGCTCTTACACCTACACAACTTCAAAATAGAATCAAAAGAAACTGTTGTGCTAGGGAGCATAGGTGTCGACATCGCCTCCTTGCTCATCAATAACAAATTGAAAACAACAAAGAAAATCAACCTCCACCCTTGACAGAAGCAATAAATAACAACCCTCCTCCCAAATCACAACAAAATGATCCAATACAACAACCACAACTTCTGATACACCCTTCTTTGGAAATTACCATTTGCCTTCCCATCGTGATTAATCTGGATGATGATGAGGAGGAGGAGGAGATCTCTAAAATAGATGAAGAGGTGAATAATGATTTAAATACATTATTTTCCTCTTCCATGAGATTAAATGATAAATCTCCTACAACAAGTGTAGAGCCTGGTACTTCCCCTAGTTCGTCCCTTGCAATTGTCCCTTTGGATATTCAACCGCCCTCACAATACACTGGACATGATTGGGAGTCGGATGACTTGTAAGATGGTTGACTTGCATTCTACTTGCTATCCTTTTGCATTTTTCTTTTATTTTCTTTTAAGCTTGTATGTGCATATCGTGTTCCCCCATAATGTGACATTTGATGTTCTCTCTCTTTGTGCAATTCCTCTATTTGTACCTCTATTCTTCTGTATGTTGTACATTGTTTTTTGCCTTTCGCTTTTATTTTGTGTTTCTCCTTTTGGGGATGATGCAAAGCATCGAGATGACCTATGTCTCTTCCATGTTGACCCAAACAGTCCTTTTACTTTCTTTTTCACCTTTGTTTTGTATTTTTCCTTTTGGGGACAATACAAAGCGTTGAGACCGCAATGTCTCTTCCATGTTGACCCAAAATGGATCTTCTTTTTCATTTATTTTCGCTCTCTATGTGTCATTATTCTAGTTCTATGTATTTGGGTAATGATGATAGTTTTGAGCTCTTTAATAAAAATATTGCAGCAACAAACATACTGACCCCAAATCCATAGATCCCTTATGTGTTTGGTGTGTTTCTTTTGGGGGAAACCCCTCTTTTTTTTGTTCCTTTTCCTTCACATGACACAACCTTACACAAAAACATATGACTTGGCATAGGGGCTTTCCAAGTTGTCTCTCATGTCTTTTTTCTTTTTTGCATTTTTCATTTGCTACTTTAAAGTTATTTCTCACAGAATGGTGTGTAGCAATTCCTTTAAAGTGGGGGCATACATTGGCATAATTCATTTTGCATTTTCCTTTTTCTTGATTCTTAGTGCAGCCTTCTTGTTCCATATGATGTGTTTGTCACTTTTTGGATGACATTGGGTGTGATGTCCTTCATAAGTTTGATTTATCTTAGCATATTACATTCCTCTTAGTGGCCTGGTGCGACGCACTCCATTCCCTAAGTTGCGAATATTTTATTCTTTGATTGGTCCTCTCTTGGAGACATTAGACACAATGTTCCCTAAGTTATAGACCTCGCATGAACTAAACAAGACTCATTTGAAAATTTATTTTGTGTGTTGCATTTTGAATTTACATGGCCACCTTGCATAACACAGGTTACATGCATGTGGTGCCATTGCATTTGTTCATGAGTTCTAAGCATACAAAGCTTTGCTTGTCTCATGAAGCACGAAATGACATTGTCTTTGTGACACCTTATTAAGGTTATTAGGAGGTATAACTTTGATATGGTGGAGCGGGAAGCCCATTCTGAGGTACAACTTTCCCCATAGCCACCTTTCGGGATTTCTCACCCCGCGGACAACTAGAAGTTCCATGGCCCCAGAGTGAGTATGTTGTGGATTTCTCACCCCACAGAAAACCAAAATTTATGTGGCCCCAGAGTGAGTATACTTGGGCCTTCTCACCCAGTAGACAGCCATGAGTTTCGTCACCCCAAAGTGAGTACACATTTCTTATTTCAAACAAATAGCCTAGATTTGATCCACAACGGGTTCGAAAAATGATCGAAGCTTTCTTTCATTCCTTTTCATCACTTTCATGTGTGTTCCTTTGTGTTTATGTTTGGTTTTCCATGAGATCTTGATCTTGAGGGCTTGATCATCCCTCTTGATTATTATTGTTTCATCTTACCAACATGAGTGCATTTGGATCCCTCTCAATGTGCATGTTGGGCTACTTTAGCATGAGTTTGAAGCAAGTTCATCCTCTCACTAAAGTGGGGGCTTAATGTGTCACCAAAAAATGTATATTTGACATTTTTATGCTCACTTGAGTCTCTCTTATGGACTTTGGCTTTATTTTTCCTAGATTTAATGTTGTAATGTGGTCAACACGTTCACATCAGGTCTTGGACCCCAGTGAATAATTAAGACTTCTAGGATGTCTTGTAAAGGTGTTGTGAAGTGTTGCAACCCACTTTCACACTTTTCTAGGACCCTTTCATCATAATTCACTTAAATAACTCCTTTTTATCACTTACCAAGTCTTATTTCGAAGTGTTGTAAGGAGTTGTAACAAACTCTCATGCTTTTCTAGACTTGTCATCACTAATTCAACCCTTTTTTCATATTTAAATGTCCCCTTAATGCACTTTACGGCCATTCTTAAGTGTGTTTTTTAGGATATTCCTGTTAAACAACATTTAATGCCCTTTAATTCCTGACACCCACTTAAATTGCTTAAGTGGGACTAAGGACCACCAATAGGGGTGACTTAGTCCTATTTGGCATAAAAATCCAAATTATTTCAATCTTCTGGAAGGATTTTATTCTCTAACCCTTGAGGTTAGGTTGTGATGTGTTATTTTCGGGAAATTTATGAAAATCAAGTATAAATAAGGGTTTTTCCTCTCATTTTAAACCCCCATTCATTCAAGCATTCACTCAAGCAATTAACTTAATCATTTTCAAGCATTCAAGCACTCTAAGCATAATCAAGTCATCCATTGGAGCACTTCATTGCATATCTTCATATTTCTACATCAAGGATTTGGTAAGTTTTTGACATTGCATGTTATCTATTTATCATTATCTTTCTCTTTCATTTCATTCCATAGGGTTTGATTACCAAAGTGGGGTTTGACCAAGGCAAACCCCTATACTCTAACCCTTAACCATTTTTCCCCTCTTTGCATGTGTGTTTGCAGACTTTGTATGCAAATTTTTCAAAGAGTTTGGTGTCAAAAAGTGGTCAACAATCCATCAAAGCCAACATAACCCTAGTTGAGGCTTGGAGACTCTTTTCAGCCCGTTCTTTGTAGAATCAAGATCAGACACATGTCAGAAAAGCAAGTGCAGATCAGAATCTATAGGATCATATCCCGAAATTCCTAAAATCTGTAAGTGGACTAAGTTGCCATTTGTGGTGAATTAGTCCCACTGCTAGGCCTGAAAAGTGGTTTCTGCATTTTTGGATACCCATTTGGAAAATTCTTGTTCTGATAGATTTTCCCCGAAACTGGACTAAGTCACCCAGCTTGGCATAAGTGTCCCAATCAACATTTCCAATTAACTTTGTAGGATTCCAGATCCTCTCCATGTCAGATTTCAAATTCCAGATGCACCTCTCCAATTTTGTTCAATTATTTCATCATTTACTTGCATTTTTAGGTATTTTTGCATATCATAGTGTGTTTTCCGACACTTTGCATTTCTTAGGTTTAGCATCATTAAATCATATTTCTTTCAATTTATTGTACTTAGACATCATATTTAGATATATTACATCCCTTTTACTTTAATCTTGAGTGTATACATTAGCATTTTGGACCCAATTCCTCTCCTTTTAGGTGAAAAACATAGAAGAGTTAGAGGCAACCTTGGGCAATCCAAAATCATTGTTTACAACAACATATTTCATGTATCAAGTTTGAGAATGGTAGTGGGTAAACACTTTATACCTTCAACCAATTCACCACCCTTGATGATGTAAGGAGATTATTCCTAGTGTTGAATTAGATCCTCGAGATGAGGAATCATGTGCTAACAAAGTACCTAATACAGTGATGTGATTATCTCATAAGGATCTACTTAGGAGACAATTACTATCTTGGATCATCCAACTTGAGGGAAAGTAATTTTGGGAGGGAAGGAATTTTGATGTCCCTTTATAAATTATAGTTGGATATGTGCCCAATTCACCTATTTATTGACAAATGATGTAGGGAGTAGATGTTTATGTGTAGGAGGAATAAGTATGAGTGACTATATGCACTTGTTTCATATTATTTTTAAATGGGAATAAAATGAAAATTCCTATATTTTTGGGATCTTCCTAAATTTTAAGATATGTGAGTGATATTTGAGAGGCCTTGGTGATTCTTCAAGGGGTGTCCTATTCTATTATAGATTTAATTTGTTGTAGTTCAAATTTATATTAAAGATTTTAATTGGAGATTATGATTAGATTATTTCTATGAGAGGTATAATACTACTTTATAGACTATATTTGAGGGGGTGGACACTTCATATAGTGGAATGCATGTATTCATTAGATTCAACTTTGAGACTTCTATCTAGGCTTGGATAATTTGGGTGTATGAGATACCAAGTTCTCAAGTCATGATGAAATCTTTGGACAAAGGTCTATTATTGTTATACCTATTGAATTCAATTCAACTTAATGTCATTTTGGATACATTGGAAAAAAAACTCAAGACCCAATGAAATATTTCAATGCTTAAAGTTATGAAATTTAGCATGAATGGGGATAAATTTTATTACATCTAGTGTATTAAAATGGTTTTGGTGACAAAGAAAAGAGAGAAGTGGTTAGATAATAGGAAATTTTTGGTGAAAGGAAGCCATCTTTTATATTTGATAAAAAATATTTTATTATTCTTGAGAAATAAAAATAGATGCTTGTATATTTTAGGATGAAAAGCTTTAGATCTTAAAGTTAGAGGGTATAACTAATTGATAGTGAGGGGAAAATTCATATAGGTTTTGTATGGGTGAATTTAGAGGGATTTCAATTGGATCTTTTGGTGAAAGAAATCTACATATTTTGTAACTTATTTCCCAAGGTCCTAATCCCATTTTCCTAAGTCCTAATAACCTATTCCCCTCCCCCTTTCATATAATTTAATGAATATTAATTTATTAAATCTTCTTTCCCACTCAACCACATAAAATTAATAAAAAGAGTTACAAAATTTCTTTTATTCTTCACCTTCCATTACATAACTATCTCCCACATATCAAAAAGAAATATAAATATTTTGTTTCATCTACCATCCATCTCTCAACTACCCAACCAACTCAATTCTCACCCTTGATCTCTCAAAATATTGTAGTCATTAATCTCTCTACCTAGAAGTCTATAACTTAGTCTTCCTAAGCCATTTTCATATACAATTTTTTTATTACATCGTTATGTTGTCAAACTAAGTAACTATATTCCTTCATCTTGAAGCATACGCACCTTTTGGGCACGAGGTACAAAAATTTTATATGGTAAAATGTATTTATTTGTTTTACTTGTTTTTATGATTTCTCGCTCAATTTGAGTTGATAATTAACTCTAAAAGAAGGTTTTAATCTGTATTTGTGTTTCAAATGTTTTTCTATCAACATTATTGGTATGATATATATATATATGCTACTATATATACTTTAGATGTAAGTATTATTTTTTATATGCTACTATATATATATATATATATATATATATAGTAGCATATAAAAAATGAAACTTACATCTAAAGTATATTAACTTTCGAGGTCAATCCACCACATGTACATTAATATGAATCAATAGTCCTAAGAATTGTTCATATTATCCTTTTTCATAATGCAAGAAATGATAAATACAACATAAACTAGTTTATTACAAAAGCTAAATATTAAATTATTACAAATTGGTGAAAATAAAAACTACATAGAAATTACTATAGTGAAAGATTAATAGAAACATAAAGTACAAGTTCTGATGATGATTATGTAAGTTGTAGAGAGTCTTAACCTTAGACTCTAGTGCCTAACGTAGTCATCCTTGGGGTGCATTTTCATCCAATACAAAGATGACACAAAAAGTATAGAATGAACATACTATTATCCTATACACAAAAATAGAAATACTATTTTTTTATTATTTTTTTTAAAAAGGGGGTGAAAAGATTTTATTCAATAAAGAGCATACAAGTAAAACAAGAGGCCAAAATGGCCAAATTCATCAAAATGAAAGTAGCCTCAATCAACAAAATAGAACCATATGAAGACACATCGGAGGCCAACTAACACCAAAAGAGATAGTCCAACACAAACACAAGGCTACACCTTTTGATCCTCATAAATACATCTAGATAAAGTTTTGCTTAAATATTCAGCAACTGTCTTCAATCAACCACATTCCATGTCCCCCTCCCTTTGGAGGCCCATTTAGCTAGGAAATTAGAAACCTTATTCCATTCTCTGGGAATATGGACAAATGAAATTATATCAAAATTTGAAGCAAGATGAAGAATTTGCTTCACAATTAGAACTAATCTCCGTGAAGAATCTTAAAAATCTCTCTTATTAAGAAGAGAGACCAAAATCATATAATTAGTCTCATGGATCACATCCCTCCAACCAACCTCATAATCTCTTTCTAGAGCTTTAAGAATCGCACAAGCCTCCATCTAATTGTTAGACTGCCCCACCATGTGGATGGAGAAGAAAAATTGTATGCTCCCGCTACTATCATGCCCCACTCCACCAATCTCAACATCTTCAAGATTGCCCTAAGCAGAACCATCAATGTTGATTTTGAGAGTCCTAGGAGGAGGATACAATCTCCCCACTCTATTCACCTTCTTAGAAGGTTTTTGCCTACTTCCCCTACACCCGTGGAAGCCTAGGGAAGAAGAAAGCTCAAGGAAAGAAGCTATTTGCATGTTCGAAGAAGACATAGGCTCTCCCAAATAAAATTTAGAAGAGATTGTTTCTTTCATAATATCTTGCACCTTGTACCAAACCTACAAAGCCCCTAGATGAAACTCACAAAAAAATGCATTGATTCCTCTCCAACCAAATCTGCCAGATAATAAGAGAAGGTCCCAATTCCAAAGAAATCACCAAACAAGTTACAGATGCAGGAGGATGACCCAAATTCTTCCAAAATTCTTGCAAATATAAGGTGAACCTAAACGGTCTTCTCCAAATTTTCCACCAAAGCCTCCAAATTTCCAAAGCAAACGAACATTGAAAAAATAGGTGAGCAGTGCTTTCTTCATTACAACCACATAAAAAGAAAAGAGAAGGCCCACAAAAACCATGTTTCATAATGGTCTCCCAGGTGAGGTACTTGTTATGACTCATCAACCATAAGAACATAGTACACTTGGGCCACCCAAACTTGTTCCAAATGCATTTTCATCAAGGATAATCTCTCACCTCAACCTAGTGGGGCACCAAAGCATCATACCCTTGAGAAATAGAGTAGGTACCATTTGAATCATGACCTTACACCAGCAGATCACTATCCTCAAAAGAACAACAAGGTCTCTCAGCCATAATAGATTCCAAAATCCTTTGCTCCTCTTGAGACCCACCATTTGGATAACTATCAAGATTTTTTCATTGATAAAATCTATTGCCTCCCAAATAAGACAAACATTTGAAACTGGTAACCATGGACCACCCAACATCCACAAAAAATCTCACTAAGAGGTCAGAGATGGGGGAATGAAGAAAGAATTGGAGGTTGACCATCCCAAGAATCACTCCAAAAAGAGCTTTCTCCCCTTTCTGAGTGATCCAAAAAAGACCCTCCTTAATGAGATATGAACCCCTCTTAATAGTGGTCCAAATCAAATAACCTTTACTAGACAGATCCATTCATAGAATATTAGCCACCCCACCCAAGTATTTAAATTTTAGAATACATGCCCATGGCTACTCAAGAAATTTACACCACCTCCAATACGTTTTAGTAGCCAAAGCAAGACTATTATGCTTTGAATGCCTAAGCCCAAGGCCACCATTCTCCTTTGATATGCACACCTGATCCCAGGTCACCAAAATCCATTTCCTTATGTCAAGATTCCCTACCCATAAAAATTTCTTGGTAAGGGATTCAAGCTCCTTGAGCACACTCTTAGGAGAAAATAACACCATGAAACTGTATAGAGGGAGAGCCTAAAGGAAAAAAGACACCATATTCACCTTGCTAGCCAAATAAAGTCATTTAAAGGTCCAATGGTTGACCTTAGCCCAAAATGTATCCAATATATTTTCCAATCATTCCTCTTCAAGTTGTCGGCACAAAGGGGAATCCCCAAGCACTCCAAGGGAAGTTTACAAATCTGAAAATGAAGAATGTTGGAAATTATGTGTTGGATCAAAATAGGCATATTCAAGAAAAGGATTTGAGACTTACCCTCATTTATCTATTAACTAGATGCAACCAAATAAACATATAGCACTTTCTTGAAGTTAATTGCCTCCTCAATCCTAGCAACCCTGTACCCAATGCCAACCACAAATTGAGCCTCTATCTTTGTGATGTTTAAGTAGCCGCCCAAAACCTTCAACCATCAAAATAAAAAAATAAGGGGAAAGAGGATCCCCTTACCTTAGTCCCCAACTAGTATAAAAGGTAGGTGACAAGGATCCATTAACAAGAATCGAGAAAGAAGATGTGGTCACACAACTCATAACCCACAAGACCCACTTAGATTGGAAACCAAAAGCCAAAAGCAGAAGCTAGAGGAAAGACCACCTAACTCTATCATAAGCTTTGGGCATATCCAATTTGATGAACATGGATTTTTCTTTGGAAGAAGACATGGACTGAATAGTTTCAACCGCCACCACAATACCATTAGAGAGATCAAGGGATCCAAACACCTCTTCAATCTTTCAGCAATCAACTTAGTAATAATCATGTAGGTCACATTACACAACACAATGGTTCGAAAAGAATCTAAGGAATTAGCACCCTCTTTCTTATGAATCAAAGAAAGGATGATGGAATTTATAGCCTTAAGCATCTACTTGTTGGTGTAAGACTCCCAAACCCACTTTGATGATATCCCAAAAATCCTAAAAGAACTCAATGGGAAACCAATCAGGCCTAGGGGCCTTACCTTTCTTCATCTGGAAGACAATGTCCTCAAGTTCCTCATAAGGGATGGGCACCAAAAGAGAATTATTCATCTCCACTGATACTAGAGGGGGGATGCAGGCTAGAACTAGATTCTCCTCCTCCAAGGCAAGAGGACCATCTTCAAAGAAGAGAGAAGAAAAAAAATAGACCACCTCCTAAGTAATAGCTTGATGCAAGTTTAACTGTTCCTCCTATGCCGACAAGAGAGAAGAAATAATATTTCTTCCTTGAAGCACCTTAAATGAATTATGAAAGAAATTTGTATTTCGGTTGCCTTCTTTGAGCCAATCAACCCAATATTTTTTTTTCCAAAAAATCTCCTCTTGAAGCTCCCATTCAACAAGTTCCCTGGAGCACTTGGTTTCTTCTTGAAGCAAATCCATAGTCATCCCATCTTCCTTAATTTTGAAAGTGATGCAATCAAGTTGGTCCTAAATCTACTTTCACCTATGAAAGAGATTACCAAAAATTATTTTATTTCGTTTCTTAAGCTTGTATTTGACAAACTAGAGCCTCTTAAAGAAAGAGATCATAGGTGTGCCAAAGGCAGGATTCCCTTCAACCCACCATTGATCCATATATTGGTGTAGACTATGATCCCTGAGCCACATAATTTGGAATTTAAAAGGGGGTTGTTTAAACATTGAGAATTGAGAAGAGGAGAACTTAATTGGCCAATGATCAAACCCCTTCCACCCCAGGATCTTGGAAGAAGAGGTCTAATCATTACCAATCCATTCAATAAACACGAGAAACCTGTCCAACCTCTTAGAAATAGAGCCTTCCCCACATCTTCGATTATACCAAGTAAAGGTTCCATTAGTAGGTTGTACATCCACCAAATTGAGAAACTTGATGTTGTCCTAAATCAAAGAAGAAGAAGAAGGCCCCAGCCTGCTAACTCCCCCCAATATTTCCTCCAAGGTGCATATAGAATTGAAATCTCCTACCAAAATCCAAGGGCCAGAAGGAGTAAGAGAACAAAAAAATCTAATATGAGCCCAGAGCAGAGTCTTACCAAGAAAATCATTAGGCACATACACATTAGTGAAAAAAACCACCATGCCCAAATCAAAACAAGATGCTAGTAAAGAAAGGGAATTCCTTCCAGCCATCCACCAAAGAGGCGAGATCCTGCAAGAATCCCAAACACACACTAACCGTTATTCCTTGCATAACCACCCCATTTTGTTTTGGAACAAAATAGGTCCCCCTTGTTTTTGTTTTGTCTTTAGTTCTTGTTTGGGCCTTAGGAGTTGTTTGTTTTTTCTCCTAAGTCTTTCTTTCTTTCGCTCTATCGGAAGCAGAGCCGGAATTGAAGTTGGACTTTGAACTTTTCTAAAAATTCTCAGTTCGGGTTTCATTCTGACGCCGGGTCCGCCTTCCTTCCTTGTTCCTTTTCGTTGTTTGTCGATTTTTTTTGCACTCTCAGGTTTTTTTCTCCCTTGAGTTGTTTTTCGTTTTCCTTGGGTTTTGTTTTTCCCGAGCGGAAGCGGAACCAGAGTTGGAACCAAACTTGGAACTTTCTAAAATTTCCAGGTTTTGTTCCCATTCTGATTCTGACTCCGCTTGTTTGCTTTGTCTTGTTGTTGTCGTTGTTGTTTGGGCCGGGTCTAGTTTTCATTATGGTTCTGCTTCCCTTCGTGTTTGTTCGTCCTTGTTTCATTTCTTGTTTCTTGGTCAAGAGTAGAATCGAAGTTAGAACTGAACTTTGAATTTTGTGAAAGTTCCAGTTTTGGATTCAATTCCAATCCCACCTCCGTTTCTTTTCTTCATCGTTGTCCTTGTTGCGGGACCGGAGCTGGGTTTGGAGCTGGGTAAGGGACTTGCTAAAAGTTATTTGTGTTGTCTTGGACCGGGGTCCGTGTCTGCCTTGCTTTGGGTGTTCACAAGAGTTAACTGTTTCTTCATATTGTTTGCTCTGCCTCCGACCTACTCTATTAATGGCATTAATTGTAGCCTATTCGCACATGTGAATTGATTTTAGATTCCTAATTATGTTTAAATAGCTCATTATCTTTGTTATTCAAAACTTTTAAGCGCATGTTAGAGCCAGAAAAAATCGACAAGATCGATTTGATTGTGGAGGCAAGTTGTGGAGCGAATCTTGATCGAATTTTAGTCTTTCCCAGAGAGCGTTTTAAGGTAGGGCTCTTCTCCTTCTTCTTCCCATTTTGCGTTGTTGTGTTGTGTCATGTTCCTACGCGTTCACAGAGTTTCCCTCTGTGAATTCTTCACTTGTTGCTTATTTCGGTTGGTTTGTTTCTTTGTCTTCTTTGTTTTTGTTTTTTTGTTTGGTTTTTGTTTGTTTTTTCGTTCGTTGTTTCCCGTTTTGCTATCACTTTCATGGTAGGTTTCTTTTGTCGTGCCCTAGTTTTAAACTAGGGTTTCAATTTGTGAGTGTTTTTTGTGCTTTAAATGTTTTGAATTCATTTGGAAACCCTTGCTCATTTCAATTCTATGTCGACTTTATGATTGCCGTGTTGGGTTAATCTTGCCCTAATTTTCTGAGTCAGTGTGTCACACAAACTAGGGTTTGCTCGAAAACCTTTACAAAATGCCTTGCCTTAGGTTTAAATTTGGTCCTTGTACAGTTGGAAGGTGGGGTTAGGCCCTTTTATTTGGTTTTCCTCGTAAACCCATGTGACCCAGGTCTTTAAATTCATATGACTGTGTCTTTGAAAAACACCCTCTGTTTTGCATATTGAATTGGCGGGAGTGGACTCGAGAAAAAACTCGTCTTGAAGTTGTTTTTCATTAGGATTAGTTCCTAAAATGATTCTGCTTCTGGTCATTGCAGTTTTTGGTCTTTATGCTTGTCCTTGAGTGGAGCTGGAACCGGAATGGAGATTGAACTTGGAACTAGCGATTAGTACCGAGTTTGGTTTCATTTCTGATTCTGGTCCTAGTTTCACTTTGGTCCCAGTCCCGCTTTGTTCTGAAATAATGCCTTGTTCCTATTCTCATATGGCTCTGCCTCCAATAAAGGTTAAAGTTTGGTTAAGTTTAAATGTTGTTTCAAGGAGATGGAGGTAGGTATTGACTGATGTATTGACTTCTATGTTTTTGATCATCTAATACAAGAGTTTATTACAGAGATTGAGAAATGTCTAGAGCATCAGAAGAGGCTTCCCAAAGAAGCCAACGAGCAGAAACTTCAAGGCAGGGAGCCAACCAAAGAAGATTAAGGTAGAACAACTCCCCTACACTCTGAGGTGTAAACATAAAGAAGCTACCCTTACCACCAACAAGATTGATTCTAATTGGGAAGATATTACTAATACCAATTTAGGCCCTTTCAACTATAAGGAGTTGGTGGCTGAAACCTTTAATGAATATGTTACACTGAGGGCACAGAGGATTGCTCAGTCGGGGTTGGCACACGTTGCACTTTTTTCTTTGTTTGTTCAATGCCTAGAGTTGATACTAGCAGCAGCTAGGGCCTACAATCCTGCTACTAGGTAGTGTGTGGATTCACAAGGAAATATTATCATTGATTTAATAGCCCAAATGATCAGGTTTATGTTTGATGCACCTGTTCCCCAAAATCCTAAATAACTAAATGAAGTAGAAGCATTAAAGCTTTATAGTGACAAGAAAGAAGCCAACATATCCTACATGAATAAGCACTGGATGAGGGTAGAGAAGAAGTCTCTAACTAAATTTCTTGACCATCCTAAAAGGCCAGACTTCGGCAAAGAGATTGGGGACATAATCATGTTTCTCTCTAGAGTATTTGGAAAGACAGATGCTTCTCAATTCAAAGAATGGATGTTACCATTCATCCAAGCTACTTGGATGGCAAAAAAAAGTTTGACTGGCCTATGGTGGTATCAGAGAGCTTACATAATCAAATGCTCAGAGTGAGAGAAACCAAGAGTTTCTTTATGACCTCTTATGTGATCTATGTAGTTGCTAGAATGGGTATCTTTCCTGGACTAAATGCAGTAGGCATATTGGGAGAAGCCCAGGGATAGAAAAAGGTCTGGGAACATTATGATCAGCTTTCCTTGAAAGCCTTTGAGTCACATTACAGAAGGATTAATGATGCATTTCCTTATGTTGTCATTAATAGGCTTACATGAGATACTAGGTACAGATTGAGTAGGGAGGCAATGGCTTTTATCAATGAATAGGGACACTTGTTTATTCAGTACCCCACTTTTACCTACTTTAGATTGGGAGGTTTTGATGGTCATCCCCACTTGCTCCCTAGGTGCTACAACAATAGAATTGTTTTAATGGAGTTCATATATCAAGCTCTGGCTCTCAACTTCAAATTTGGCAACAAACACAAGACAGGTTGTCACAAGTTCCCCATGAAGTTGGGTGAGTTTAGTTGTCCACACATTGTGTCAACCAAGGCTGTTTGTGATGAATTAATTTATTTGAAGTTGGTTTTGTATACTTCTAGCATGCATTATGATTCCAAACACAAGATTCAGGCCTTGCTTTCTGGTGTTTTTTGATAAACATTTCAATCTATTAGAGGAATTTTGGATGGATCTGCAAGACGAATATGATCTCAGGAGGAGAAATTATGAAAGATTACCTATCCCACTCATGGTTGAGTATGGGATCAAGGAGGACATTCTAGATACATTTTCTGATGATGGGGTAACTTTGGGGTAATTTTCTAGAAGCGTGCATTGGGTTAGCTTAAGAGTTAACCAACTTGAAGCTCAGCCATCCAAAAAGAGGAAAGTTGCAGGTACCACTCAAGGGTACAAGAGGACAAAGAGAAGGATGGCTCTTAAGGAGCCCTTAGAGTTTATGCCTTCTAATGCAAAAGAGGAGGTTGTTGCCCAAGACCTACTAGAGGTACAAGAAGGGGAGACCGTTGCAGAAGTTGATGCTTCAACATCTATTGCAGTAGAAGCATCCACTCAGCCCCTAATTACAGAGCAACCAAGTGAGGGAATTCCCACGGGAACCCTCCACAAATAAGCTGAGTTGTTGAAAGAGAAGGAGCCTGAAGTAGAGATACATGATATTGCAATAGATTCTGAGGCTACTCCATCTGACAAAGAGACTCATGTAGTAGCTTCTCTTGATATAATAGATGATGTGAAGATAGAGCATGTGTTAACAAAAGAGGATCAATGGAAACTCTTTGAGGATGCTAAAAGGGAAGCGGATGCCAAGGCACAAGCTGAGGCATTGGCCAAAAAACAAGAAGGTGTTGCTAAGGCACAATATGATGTATCAACCAAGCAACAAGAATTGGAATCTCGAGCTACTATGGATGAATTGGCTAAGCAACAACAACAAAAGGAGCAAGAGCTTAGGATGAAAGAAGAAAGGGATAAGTTGGCTTTGTAGCAAAGGATTCATGACCTTGAGGAGGAAAAGGCCAAGCAGAGAAGAGAGAAAGAAGCCCTTGAAGCCAAATTTAAGGCTATGGAGGAGGCTCATAAGAAGAAGGAAGAGCAAGAATGCTTGGAAAGGGAAAAGGAGGCTGCAGAGCTTGCTGAATATGAGAAGAATTCCAAGGATGTGTGGTATTATGTTGAGGAATTGAAGAAGCAGAGAGATAAGATGCTTGAAGAGAATAGTTTGGAAGAGGAACGTCTGAAGCAGGAGGTGGAAGCTAAGAAATTGCAAGAACAGAAGGATAAAGAAGAGGCTGAAAATCTTGCACAAGAAGAGGCACAGAAAGAGCAACAAGATGTGCAAGATGTTGACTCTCGGCCTGAGAATACAATATTGCAACCTCTATCTTCTACTGCTGCTACTTCTTCTTCAGCACAAGTAGCTACTACTCCTACAGCTCCTACATGGTTAAAGCTGGACTTGGAAAATAAGCAAATAGTTCAGCCCCAGCCTCTTAATTGGGATGAAATGATGAAGGAAATTGAGAAGGAAAGACCTAAAAAGAAGGAAAGGGTTCTTCACTCTACCAAGCTTACAGTCACAGGAGAGATCATTGTTGAATGTGAAATACCAATGATGGATAAGAACCAGGATGAAATGCAAATGTCTGATTATCAACTGGGTACGATGAACTTGGGAAGACCTACAAGAAATCAGCAAATGAACTTAATTGATATTGTGGCTTCCTCTACCAAGTCCAGGATGATCAAAGACAAACAAAAGAAAGATGAGCTTAAGGATCAATTGGATCAATTGCATAGGTTTTTGAAAGATGTTTCAACTCCTTTTTATCAACAAGTTGATGCCCCTGAATCTCCAGTCTTATTAACAAAGAAGGAATCCAATGACTTGGTGCATATGAAGAGTAAGGTGGGAATGCTGGAAAGATGGATTGATAAGCTCAATCAAGAGGTTCATGAAGTGTTAATTGATAGTTTCAAGGTTCATGAAACAACACTTGAGTTGGTAGGGGATTTGAACCAGCATGTTGAATGTCTAGACAAGCAGGATGAAGAATATAAGGAGTATATTAAAAAGCTTAAGGACATTAGTAAGATACCTAAGTCAACTTTCCTTGAGCAGTCAATACTTGAGGATGGTAATGCAAATTTTGTTGAGAAAACTGAGTATAATAGGATACAAATCCAAGTCTATTCATGGGAATAAAAATGAGATTCAATATGTGAGTAAAGATTTGAATCAATAGATTCATGAGTTAGAGGCAATTGTGGCTATTTTAGTCAATTTAGATAGCTTGGTCAAGGAGGGTCTTTCTTTGGATAAGATGAGGGAGAAGTGGAGGAGTAGGTTTGAAGAGGTGATGCAAAAAGGAGATGATGGAGAGGATTTATTATTGAATAGGTTTATGGACATAAGGGAAGAAGCAAAGGCTGCTAGAAGGGAAGTAATCAAATTAAAGGAGGTACAGAAATTGGTTTCAATAGAATTAAAAAGGATTAAGTTTGAGGATGATTGGTTGGATGGGCCTGATGTGGATACTCTTCAACAAGTGTTCTCTAATTATGATGAGTACATCCTTGAGCATGCAACGCAGGGATAATTTGGCAGTAGAACACCTTCTTCACTTAACACATCTTCTTCTCTCCTCTTTGTAGGGTTTTGACATGAACTTGACTCCAGTTCCATTCTTCAATTTCACCTGCTTTCTTCGGCATCAGAATTTGGTGCAATGAAGCAATTCAACCTTGTAACTAAAGATCAATGGTTTAGTTCTTCATTCAGTTTCGGTTCCTTGATTTGTGGATCTGAGTTTTGATTGAGAGGAACTTATGCATGGCAATGTCTATATGTATTTTGGGGCTCTATTTTGTAAAGGTCGGTTGATTGAAGAAAGTTTAGCCACTTGATGATAGCAATAGAATTCATAGTTTTTAGAGTTTGACAATTAGCAAAGATACTTTGAAAAGTTCGTTTGAACTTGGTTAGAGTTTTACAGTTCTATATGCAAGTTTTTATGTTGTTATTAAGTTTGGACCTATCTGATAAGACTAATGATTCATGATCAATTTGTATGCCAGTGGTTTTGTTGTGCCTAAATGTTTTCTATTTGGTGAAATTCAATAGAGAAAATCAGATTTAAAGATTATCTCATTGAATTATCTGTGAATGAAAGTGTTGTTATATTTATTTGATCTATGTTTTGATGATGAGTGGATGGTTTGTTTTAAAGTTTCTAAAATAAGGTTTAGTGAATAGTTGTGATTTTTGAATTAGCACTACGGATGTATGCAATAGTATAGATTATTCTATGGATTGCATCATGTTGTGGTTATGATTGGATGAAGAAACACTCATTATTGATATACATTCTAAATATTAAGAAGTTTTTGTTCATGTTCTTATGTTTTAAGGCTCCGATCTATCTTTTTATCTTTATTTAAACCCCCCAAACATAGATTAGTTGATCTAATGTAGTTTTGTTCCCCATTACTAGCAAAGGCCCCTTGCATATTACAGTTACATTGGCCATTGAGAAAAATTAGCATAGTTGAGAACCAACTATCAGGACCTTGGAAGTTAGATTACTATATGTTGTCTTTCTCTTTCAGGAGAAATAGAATAGTGATATTTTGTTTAAAGTTGTTGTGCTGCTTTAACCATCTACACTACCCCTCCAGCATAACCATGGGATCCAACACATTGGAAATAACCCCTCCTCCAAATTTTGGGCACATTCTTCATCATATCTTCAACAGGGAGCTTGGTCTCTCGAATGAAGAGAATATCCAGTTTATGATCACAAACTAAGTCATGGGCAGCCTTTTGTCTAGGGATGTTACCCAAACCCCTAGCATTCCAAGACATCGCAATCATTTATGAGAGGAAGCAAAGTGAGAGTCCAATGTCTTAAAAACACTAGATTCCACCAAAGATTCTCCCATAATCTTCATCTTCTCCAAGTCTTTCTTCCTTCCTACTTTAGCCATCTTATCACTAGTCACTTTCTTTAAACTCTTCTGATGGATTCCTAGAAGAGGCCCATTATTCTTCTTACCATCATCCTTAGTTCCAACATCAATTTTCATACTCATTTAACCCATCATTAACTATGTGCACCTGAGGATGCTCCTCCAATGGATTAGGAACCAAATCATCCACATGAATCATCACATTCTCCTTCCCAAAAGAACCAGGATCAGTCGAGGATGAAGAGGGTCAACTCCTTCCTTTGAAGCCTCATGCATGTTAGTTGGTATCGTATGGAACAAAGAGGATTGATCAGCTAGATCCAAGCCTTGAAAAACCTAAGTCCCAAAGCTAAGATCATGTTCCATTAAATCTAACTCCTCAAATTTTTCAAGCACATCAAATATGTTACTAGAGTCTTCTCTAAGTGGTTTTGTTTTGGTGATTTGGCACCTTTTCTCTAGATTGAGATTTCACAGGTATAAACACATTTGAATTAGGCTCCTCATTTTGAATCAGAGCTTTTCCTTTTGTATTAGAGTTATTTGCATGCACACCTGGTTGAGGCTGATGGGTTTTAGCGCGTAGCTTGGGGAAATTCCTTTACAAATTCCCATATTCATGGCAAGTACGACAACTAAAAGGAAGTGCTTCATAATCCACCTATTGAATCAAACACATACCTCCCAACCTAATTTCAATAGACTTTGGTAGAGGGTTATTTAAATTAATTTCCACACACAAACGAGCAAAAGAAGTTACCCTTCGATCCAAAGTCTGATGGGAAGGCCCCAAGGGCTTCCCTAGAACAATAGCAATAGAGTGCAAGATGTCCTTACACCAAAACTCCATTGGAAGGTGAGGTAGGTGAATCCAAATAGGAATCCTTAATAGAATCTCATCAGATAGATCGAACCCCAGATTCCATGGTTTGATGAAAAGTCTCACGTGATTGTGAAAATATGATCCCCCTTCGAAAACCATATTGCAATCTACAATTTGAGAGAAGACTACAAAAAAATAACCATTAGCTCCCTAAATGATTTCCAAGTCTCCTTTAGGGTTCCAATTGGTTCAAACCCTTGAATTCTCTAGAAAAGGAAAAGTAATGCGAATGAATCCCCATAAATTTGTAGATTAGCTCATGCTCAAATAGATATAGCATATCCTTAGCAACAACATCTAGGTAGATCATCACCACCAGGTGATCTTTACATCTCTCCAAAAACCCATTAGGTCTTGGCCGAAAACTCTGAAATTGGTCAAATTTTTCAATTCCTCTGCCACATGCAAGAGGAAATTAATAGCTTTCTCATGAGTAGAGGATGATGAGCCTCCACCAATGATAGCCTCTTTAAGATAAAGCAATCGGGGTCCCCTAGACCCCCTACATGGGCCATGCAGCCCTCACACCTAAAAGCCCATATAAAACCCACAAAGAAGGAACCAACTACAATCCAAAGAGGAAATACAACAAGAAGAATACAAAAAGAAGGCAACCTACAAAGAATAGAGGGCCATCGCAACCCTACCATTCACCCAAGCTAGCAAAAAGGATTGCCCACGGCCATAGCCAACTACACAGGACAGTCAACACCTCCGTGCAAGAAAAGCCCACTCCACAGCAGCATCACAACCCATCACTCCTCAAAATACTGAATTTAAAGAGCATAATGAATGCTAAAATATTGAAAATGGTATTTTAATTAATCTATTGTTAATAAATCTAAATAAGAAGAGTTTAGAGAGAGAACCAAATATTTTGCTTATTCTCCTTTGATACAAAACTTGCAAACACATACAACAAGAATAAATGTTTTTGTTTGGTTGTTTAGGGGCTTGCCTTAGTCAAACCCTTGTTTTGGATTTCTACCTCTACGACAGCCAAGATTTTTTATATATAAGTTGAAAAATATGTGAAATATGCAATGAAAATTAATATGAAAAAGATACAAGTAGATTAGCAATATATTATCACCAAATGCATTCAAGTGTTGATATGCTAGGAAATTTAAAAGGATAGCTAAGAACAAGGTCACCTTGAAGCTTGAATGAATCCTCAAAATGAATTGTTTCTTCAAGGATGATGTAGAGATCAAAATATGATAACATGCATTATGGATAGCTTGTTCTACCTTCAATGGTAGAAAATAGTATTTTTGCTTCAAAGAGTTTGTTTCACCAAAGTATGCGTGAGAGAATTCGAGAGATAGATTAAAAAATATAATAGAATATCCCTTATGCAAAGTGGGTCGGATTGATTTTTTGTTCAATGTGATTGCATGTAGGACTGTTATCGACAAAAATCCATGAGAATGGAATGCTCCAATAGTCATGAGAATTATGAATTTTCACAAGATGTTAGTGTCGCATAGACATCTGGACAAAATTCCCTCATCCAAAAGAATTCAAACATAGAAGATTGGGAACATCATGGAATTAACAAAAAAAACATAATCCAAGTGTTAGTATTTTGAAAACAAACTATTTGTATTAAAAGACTAAAGAGAAAGCATCATGTAGTGTGAGATTGTGAGGGTATGCAATTTACTATATAGATATATATATGTGAGGATGTTAAGCTTTAGATCTCAAAGTTAGAGGGTGTAACTATTTGTACAAGGTCTATATGAGTGCATTTAGAAGGATTTCAGTTGAAGTTTTGTGGCTGATTTGGCCATGGTTTGGCTTTAGAAATCCTGTGAATAGATTTGTAATAGTGAGCAACTTGATTTTCTTTGTAACAATTCTTTATCATTATGCCAAGAGGCGTAACACTACAATGACAGCATGCCCTATAGCACCCCAGCACAATCTATGAAAGAAAAATAAATCAAATTAGAAAATATTTTAAATAATTGTAAATTACAAACATTTTGAATTAGAAATATTTTGTTTAATTTTAAATCAAATTTAAATATTATTAAAGGAAAGTTCAAATTAGAAAATATTTTAAACAATTGTAAATTTGAACAGTTTGAATTAGAAATATTTTATTCAAATTAGAAATGTTTTATTTAAATTTGAAGCAAGTTTCCATATTTGTTAAATGTAGTGCTAGATCACTGAGTTGAAAGCAATAGTATTGAAAGTTGCCTCTCAAAATTGTGCCTCTTAGAAGCAACTTTCTATAAAAAAAAAGATAAAAAAGAATTTAAAAAAAGAAGATGATACAACGTTGTTATAAACTCATCAATTCTTATTTATACCCACATCTTCCCACCTTTAAAATCAAATTGCGCTCGAGTTTTCAATATATTATCCAAGCATACCATTTTATAGGTTTTTAACTATTTATCGATTGGCATTCCAGCAGTTGGTTTAAGTTTTGTTTTAATTTAATCATTGCTTCCAGCCAACTATGCATCTATCTTTAATTTAATTTTTAAGTTTTTAAGTTTTATTTTAATTTATTCATCATTGGTTGTTTTCCAAGCCAACTATTCTTAATTTATGCATCTAGCTTTTCTTCTTGCAGGCGAATTTGAAGTAGCAACACAACAGTTAAAATGGCAGCAAGGGAAATAGTTTTGATGGCTTAGTTTTGAATCTGGATAAGTTTAAAAAATTAATTTAAATTATTGTTGTTTTCTTCTACCCAAGTAAGAATATTAGTGCATGCGATGGAAGGGGATACTATAGTTTTTATTGGCAATTGGAGATCAAATTTACATAGAAGAAATTGTACAGTATTCTTTCTTGGGTGGAAAACAACCAGCAATGAATTAAATTAATCTTTTAACCTTTTAATCTTTTATGAATTGTAGAGTATTCTTTCTTGGGTGGAAGAAGGAACAATGAATTCAATTAATCTTTTAAGCTTTTAAAGTTATAAAAAAATTGTACAATATTGTTTCTTTTAAAGTTATAAATAAATTGTACTCTTTCTTTTAATGGTTTCAATAAGTTGTAAAGTATTCTTTCTTTTAATGGTTTCAATAAATTGTGCAGTATTCTTTCTTTTAATATAATACAATAATGTTTTAAAGTATTATTTCTTTTAATATAATACAATAATGTTTTAAAGTGTTCTTTCTTTTAATGGTTCCAATTTAAATGTTTTACAACATTCTTTCTTTTAATGGTTTCAATAACTTGTACAAGTATTATTCTTTTAAAGTTATCAATAAATTAATTCTTTAATTTTTAATTTGGAAACTTTCCTTTTGCAGCTAAAAATTTTGGAAACTTCCTTGTTAATAGATTTAAATTAATTTAGAAATATCCATTAAATCAAATAAATTAATTCTTTATTTTTTAATTTGGAATAGATTTAAATTTAATAGATTTATATTAATTCTCTAATTTAATTTAATTTTTAATTCTTTAATTTTTTTAATTGAAAATGGAAACTTCCTTGTTAATAGATTTAAATTAATTTAGAAACATCCATTAAATCAAATAAATAAATTATTTATTTTTTTACTTAATAGATTGATATTGATTCTTTAATTTTGTGTATTGGTATTGCCTTGTTAGTTAATAATTTTAATTTTTCATATTTTTAAAAATTCTAATTTTAATTTTCTCTATTTTAATTCAACAAGTAGATCATATTACCGAATTCAACAAATTACCTTATCTGTTCTACAATCAGCAATACAACCAAGGCTAGCTTTAATTGTACAAGTTGTTAAAAACTACCTCAAGCAATAGTATAACACGGCTATACTAATAGTTATATTGTTGTTACTATTAAATAAACAAGCTTTTTAAAGCTTTTTCACTTAGATGTTGTAACACAGTTCTATTATTGTTACTATTCAATAAAAAAATATCTATTAGTGATTTATTATTCTTTACTTAATAACTTAATTAATATTAAATTTTCTTTACTTTATGTTTTATCTTCTTATTTCTTAAATTATCTCAATTATTTTTTGGTATAAATATATCTTCCATTTTGTAGCCATTGTCATAATTGACACAAACCCTAACCATAACCATAACCATAACTCTACTTGTAACCGTAATTATTTTACATTCAATAGATTATGATAGATTAAATATTACATCAATTAAACTATTGTACAAGTTGTTAAATGCTTTAAATTTTAAGGAAATGTAACATAGTTCTATTATAGTTGCAATTCAATAAACAATTATCTATTAATGTTTTATTTTTTTACTTAATAACTTACTTTATGTTTTATCTTCTTATTTCTTAATTTATCTTAATTATTTTTTTGGTACAAATTTATTTCCCCTTAACCATTCTAATAATTGACAAAAACCCTAACCCTAATCATAACCAAAGAATATGTAAATTCATTTTTCTATCATCATGTTTTATTGTGTGAATTGAACCTTGACACAAACCCTAACCCCCAACATAACTCTAACTATAACAATAAATATTTTACATTCAATAAATGTTAAATTTAAATGGTACAGATGAATTAAACTATTGTATGTCATTCATATTATAGCTATGGGTCAATCGAAAAAAAAATTTGAATCTGAGGAACAAAGAAAACGATACCAAAGAGAATATCAACGACAATATCGAAAATGCCAAAAGGAGAACATGACAAATGTAGAAAGGGATGAGAAAAGACGACGATAATGTAATGAAGCAAACAAGAAAAGATATGCAAAACGAAAATTAGAAGTAACAATAGAATAATTGGAAGTTGTACAATCCAATTCACAAAGATAGGAAAGGCAAGTAGATGATCCACAACATAGTACTCTTAATAGAAATACATGTCAACGAACATCTCAACAACAATTGCATTCAGAAGAAGAGGGGAGGGAACAAAATAATCAACAACTAGGGGACAAACAAGGAATTCAAATAGAAAAGACCCTCAAGCTATTATTGCGGAAGAGGCTTCCAGAACAACAGAATATGTTGCAGCAACCCCTAAAAATATAGGTGAACAAGGCTTCCAATCTGCTTCAGAATCATATGAAGAAAATGTTGAAAACCTGAATAGATTACTTGCCATTGATTTTACAAGAATGCAAATGTTGTTTCGTCAGTGTATAGATAAGTTGGAGTCGCCTACGATGTGTTATATTTGCTAAGAGAGTTATATTGGAATAATTGTCTTTTGCAAGCCCCAAGGTCCGGTTTGCAATAGATGTAGACAAGAAAGAGGAAATAATAGATTTTTGTACATAAATAATATGGACCCTGGTCCTCAACCAAGTGAACTTGCAAACCTCACTCAAGTGGAAGAAATGTCGATTCCGCAAGTCAATCCAATTTTGCAAGTCACACATGCAACAGGTGGTCAATTTAAATATAAAGGCCACATAATAAGCTTTCCACAAAATATAGAAAATGTGGCAAAAAAATTACCGTACCCTATTAAAGATCTTCCACTTATTAAAGTTTGAAGAAAGGATCAACATGGCACAAGCTATAATTTCATATTCAACAAAGAATGCATACATAAAGCACTACAATAAAAAATTGAACATGACAATTTCTAATATGATGTTACAATTGATCCAAATGCACTTGAAAATGTATCAACTAATTCAGATCAAAATGTTTTTGAACAACTCATGATAGTGCACATGGAATTTGATTTAGATGTCAACAAGGTTGTTTTTGTTGGTCAATTGATGGAAAAAAATGAGGGTAATATTATTGATCGCACTACATCAATGGCATCAAAACCACCAAATGCACAAAAAGAAATGGAGTTAATTTGTGCATGGGTGAACAATCCAAATACAAATTTGACATCGCTCATTGATTGGCCTACCATTGGAGGATCCCCAATAAATGAATATGTGATAGCAGGTTTGTTTGATATGGCATTTCCAACATTATTCCCTGATGGAAACTGTGATTGGCTAGAACCACAACTACGAAGAGTACATCTTCACGAATTTTTCAAACACCTTCTTTGTTACAAAGCTAATCGCTTTGATAAGCATCCAAGGTTTCAGTATTATAGGATGAATATGATTATGAGGCATGGTGCACAAAGTTCGTCATCGGGTTTTTGTTAAAAGAAGTCTATAGGACATGCCTATAAGGATAAGTGATCTACATGAACACATGGAAAATATGCCACACTCTCGTTGGGAAGGAAAGCTGATGCAATTCATAACCAGTTTGAGAGGTATGAGATCATATTGGACAAAGTGTCGAGCATAATTAACAGACATGCTTCATCAGATCGGCACACCAACTATATTTTTTACCTTGAGTGCAGTTGATTTTTATTGGCCAGATTTACATGCATTGATGCCTAGAACACCTCCTTCTAATCCACGAGAGGCACAAACATGGAAAAGGAAAAATATCATTGACTACCCTCACATTGTTGCACAATATGAATTTATGTAACACATACTTCAAAAAAGAGATACTACAACAAGGTATGAATGTCAAATATTTTTGGTGTAGATATGAATGGAAACATAAAGGTTCAACACATGTTCATAGATTTATATGGATGCAAGGAGCACCAAATATTGATAATATTGATTGGACTGATCAAGAACAACTAAGAAATGTTGAAAGTTATTTCCACTATATTATTCATGCATGGAATCCTAGAGAAGATATGCACCAGCGAAACATTCAGGTATGTTCACAATAATTTTAAAATTTGTGTTATCATCTATGTCTATTTTTCAAAATTATAATTATCAATTCATATATTATGTTAAACATTGCAGGCATTCCACAATTTCTCTCAACATCCTTGTCTAAAAAACACTAGACAAATCATGGAAACAAATTTTAATGTTGACTATGAAGAGATACTAAACACTGTTGAGAGACACATGATGTTTAGAGATGGTGCATGTCTAAAGAAAAAAGGAGGGAAACTTTTCTATAGGTAATTAGACAATTAAATATTTATTCTTTGAACAAATATTAACAATTTGTTGGTTTTAGTGAAATATTAAATTTATAAAAGAATTGTTTGTTACTTGAATTGAAGGTATAATGCTCCATGGCCACTAAATCTAGATGGATCAAAAATATATAAAGATATACAAAATGGTGAAAAAATATTTGTACCATTAAGAAATGATGATAGGTTGAACACACACAATAGGTACATCCTCCAATTATGGAGAGAAAATATCGACTGGCAACCTATTCTATCCAAACATGCAGTAATTAAATACATTGCAAAGTATTTAGCCTATGTAGAAAAGAGCTCAAAAACGTATCACCATATGTTAATGTGTTTAGCAAACATAGAGAACCCTGATGATTTAGCCTCAAGAGCTTATAAGAGGATTCTCACATAAACAATAGTAGAAAGGGATATTGGAGCTCAAGAAACAAGCCACATGCTCTTAGAACTTCCGTTAGTAGACAGCAGTAGAAGGTTTATCAACTTAAATGTGTCAAATGAGTTCTTTAAACTTGTGACTTTGAATGATGAAGATGATAATAAAGAACATACAATATCATTTATTGACACATACAAAATAAGGCCTTATAATATGGAAGTTGTATCATTTATCGATGCAGCAAGATCATGGATATATAATCCAAAAATCAAAGGAGAAAACAAATGGAATACAAGAAAAACTACAACTGTCCTAAGAGTGTTTCCTAGATTTTATTTGATTCCTACACGTGACTCCGATAAATGGATAGAATTTCTCTTTAGTGAGTTGATACTTTATAAACCATTTCAAAACATTTATAGAGATATTGGATATGAGAATGAATCCATAGTGGCAAACTAGGACAACTTCAGTTATAATCAATGGCATTTACAACAAACAGTACCATCAGAAAACAATGAAAATATTAGTGACTCTGAATCTAAAGAAAATGACAATGCTCAAGGAACCACTGCAGAGAATGAATGGGAAATTATATCTCGACTTCATCATGGCCAAATATTGCAAGTTTCAGAGATAGATATGTTGGGAAGAAGAGATATAGACAGACATACAAATTAGTGTCAAGATTTAAGGTCACGATTATACAAATCAAGCGATAAATTTCATTAACAACATGAAAGTTAATGGTTGCCTCATTTATGATGATATTCCACAATACATTGACTATGGAAATCTCAGTGAATGACAACATAAAGTAGTCAACATTGTCACGTCGCATTACCAATCACATCAAAATACATTGCCGCTCTACATAATAATTCAAGGAACTATAGGAATATGTAAGCCTTATGTGATTGGTGTGATTACTTAAGCTCTAGAAAAATTATCTTTTCCCAATCAATCTCCTCTATGTCTACTCGTGTCGACTAGAGTTGCAGCATTCAACATTGGCGCTTCAACAGTTCATTCAAAATTAAGAATTCCAATAAGAGATTTTAATGAACTAGAAGGGACAAGACTTACAACTTTCCAAGAATACATGTCACATGTCAAATACATATTGATAGATGAAATGAGTTTCCTTGGAGAGAGGTTACTTGAAAACATATATTCCAAGCTTCGACAAGCATTTCCAAAAAATGCTAATCAAAGCTTTGGAAGTAAGTTTTCAACTCAAATTGTTAACATTATTTACTTCACATAATACATCATTTTATTCAAATTTATCATAATTCCTCTTGTACAATACATAATTAAGAATATGTTTATTTTTTATTTTAGGCATACTTATGATTTTAGTTGGATTGGTGCAATTGCCTCTAGTAAATGACAGAGGTCCATATGAAAGTAGAAGGCGAGCAAAGCTACTATGAGAAGAATTCAAAACGGTTGTTACAATGGATAAAATTTTTAAACAAGATGGACAAAACAAAGACCAACAAATATTTCATGAAATTCTAACAAATATCAAAGATGTAAACCCTACAATTGAGGATTGGATGTTACTTATATGATGATATCAAATGCAAAGATGAGTGCATTGGGGAATGAATAATTTGAAGATAGTGTTCATTTATTTTCAATGAATGATAATGTTCATACTCATAATAGAAAAAAATTATATACATTATCAAATCCAATTGCACGAAGCATTACTACCAAAGTTGGAAGCCTTAGTGTCATTGAAGGAGGTGAAAATGATGAAATCGATATGGAATTACTCCTTAGTATTAATGCAAGAGTGATGTTAGCATCCAACTTATGGATAGAAGCAAGACTTTTCAATGGAGCACTTGGATATGTATGAAAAATTGTATATACACCTAGAATCAGACCACCCCAACCACCAACGTATGTACTTGTTGAATTTGATAGTTACTTTGGAATACCTTTCAATGATCGACACCCACATACAGTACCAATGGAAACAATCCAAAGGGGTAGCACATGATAGATAATATTACAATTAGCATGGGATTTGAAAATACACAAGTGACAAGGATTAACTCTACAAAAAGCCACAATTGATATAGGGCATACTAAAAGAATTGGATTGACATTTGTAGCAATTTTGTGTGTAAAGTCTTTGGAAGGACTATGAATTATGCCAACATTCACATATGATAGATATGAAAAAATGAAGAAAGGAAAGCAACTTGTGAAGAGAAAGGAAAAACAAATGAAGCTTCAAGCCTTGGAAATTAAATAATTTAACATATATTCTTAAATTATTCATGTAATCATATTTTCATAAATAAACATACTATGTTCAATTTGGATTTCTATATTTTGTAATGTCTTCAATATATACTTATCTTCATAATATATTATCTGATTATTTTTTTGATACATAATACGCAACAGAGTTGCATGGATTATATTAGAAGCAAAAAAAAAATTACATCCTTTCTACCCATAGAAATATTGGGCAATGTCCAACTGGCATAGAATGCACATTACAATCATAACAAAATTTTACCAAAATTTTCCAAAATTTAACCACCGCCAGTGGACTCGTGTGTCAATCTCGTTGGTGCAATGACAATCTCCTAGCCCAGACAAAAAACCCATCCATCCACACACCCATTCTTGTCCATCATTCATCTTCATCGTAGAACCTGGTGGACTCCACTAGTTCCATGAACTCCTGACACCACTAAATGCCCACTACCTTGTTCAAGCCCAGCATCCTACATAGGAAATTGTAGCCAATAGTTTCTCAGTGCCTATGACCCACCAGGCCATCCACATTTAGGTTCATGATGAAGGGAAGCCACTCCACCTCCACTCCTTGCAGTAACATTTTGTCAATATCATCTGACAACAAAATCCAAACTCCCAACTGCACCACCACCACCACGTCCACATCATCAACTAGTATTTTTGCTTTGAATACCATCCTTAGTAGCAGCAAACAAGTAGCTTCGAGAGGTTTAAGTCTATCAGTGATGCAAGGAATCGTGATGAAATATCGGAGTTCACCCTCGTCCAGTTGTTTGAGAAGTAGAATTTCTTCCTCATCACCATCCTTACTGCCTCAAGACATAAAATGTCTTTGTTAAGGAATATTTTCTTGAGCCTCTAGTCAGTAATGAATCCTAAGAAGGTTGATTGCTTCTTGGAGTACCTTAGCCTAATTGGAGTATCCATCAGGTTTTGAGCACAATTGAGAAGTTCTTCGCAAGATATAGATGCTTTCCATTGAATTGATTAAAGAGCCAACTAGCCACATTAATTCTCTTTGCCTCCATCCCCACTATCGAATATTTTCAAATGGCTCCCTGAAGGTGGAATTAAATTTCCTTTGGGAGGGGATTGCTTCACTCTCCAAATGTTTGCTTTTGGAGAGGCTCGACCGTATGTTGTCATCATTTTCGGTCCATTCGCATTTCCTCCCATGTCTAATCCACCCTTACTAATACCACCAAATCCTGTGAATAATTTCTTTAGCAACTGAATTTGGAATTCATTAAATGTTCATGTCCATGGTTGCATATTTGTCTCATGCGATCGATCTCCTTTCTTATTTGGATGGTAAGAACAGGAGTTCTGTGTCAGGGCTTGTCAAATCTCCTATCCTCGGGAAATATAATGGCCATACGAGTGGATTTCCTTGATAGTAGTGGTGATGTGTTCACCAACGTCATCTCCTTCTTGTGGGAATGCTCATGAGCCCAATCTGGCCACAAGGCTCAAACAAATACATTATCTGATTATTATTGTATATTATTAACTTCAAATTAAATGGACACCTTCAAATATACTATATGCTAATATCTTATTTAGATTATATGTCTATATATAACCTTTTCAAATATAAATTGAATATTAATATTATTGTATCAAATAATGATTTAAAATTAATAATAAAATATTAATATTAATAGTATAGATTAATATTTAAAAGAATATTATATTAAACTATAATATAAAATTATAGAATAATATTATGAATAGAATGATAATATTAATAGTATTAATATTTAATATTATTTTAATAATATAATATAATAAATTTAATTATCAATAGGTAAAATAATTTATTAATTCATTATATTAATGATAATATTATATTATACAAAAATATTATTGATATTATTAATTACACTGAGAGGCGTAACCTACAGTGACAACACCGTGTTAAAAAAATGTTAAACAAATTAAGAGCCGACAACTAAAGATTTTTATTAAATATGATATCTTTTCGAATAGTCATAACTTTTTGAACTAATATACATAGCAAGTAAAAAAAAATGAATGTGTTGATTCAAAAATATATTATTACCACAGATACAAAGAACCCGTTAAGTCTAATTTTTGTTTCTTCAACCTTTGTTTAATGAATTTATTAAACATAAATTAATGTTTCACACATGCAGTAGTAGTAAATTTTGTTTCTTCAATCTTTGTTTAATGAATTTATTAAACATAAATTAATGTTTCACATGTAGTAGTAAATTATTTAATTTTGATATGATATGGTTAAGTTTTATAATGTGATAAATTAAGGTAAATTCTTTGTATGCAACATTAAGGTAAATTAAGGTAAATTCAATGTGAAAAAGGTAAATTTATAATGCGAACTCATAAAATTGGTATCATATCATATAATGTGAACTCATAAAATTAAGTAAATTCTAATAAAGCTTCTTTAATCTTTTTAATAAATTTACACTTTTTCTTATATAAGAATCAAATTTCATATTTAAGAGTTATAAATATTTGTAATTTACTTTAAATTTCTTTGAATCAAATTTCATATGTTTTTAATAAATTTACACTTTTTCTTATATAAGAATCAAATTTCATATATAAGAGAGTTATAAATATTTGTAGTTTATTTTAATTTTTTTTGAAATTTTTTTAAAATAGTTTGTAAAAGTTTGAAGTATTATTTTTTTATTTTAATCAAACTTAATATTTATTTTCTAATCTACATTTGAGTTACTTATAATGTTATGTATGAAAGTTTGTAAAATTTTAATTGTTAAGTAAATATTTTTCTTATAAGGTTGTTTGAGAGTTGAATAGTTAGAGTAAAAAATTAAAATTAAAAGTGAATATTACTATGATATGGTACGTGTAGAAAATAAATAAATATCATAAAATGTTTATATAAGCTAACAATTTACTTTTTGTTTGTAGGTGCAATGCACCATGGCCATTACATCTAGATAGATAAAAATTATTTGAAGATCCAACCATAGGAGATAAAGTATATGAACCTGCAAGAAATGATGATCGAGTAAACACACATAATCGTAATATACTTTAGCTATGGAGAGCAAATGTAGATTGGCAACTGGAGTTCTTTCAAGACATGTTGTAATAAATTGTATTGCAAAGTATGTAGCAAAAGCATAAAAGAGTTTAGAAACTTATCATCAAATCTTAATGTGACTTGCAAATATTGAAAACTCAGATGAAGCAGCATCAAAGGCGTACATGAGACTTCTAACAGAAACCCTCATTGAGAGAGACATTGGAGCACAAGAAACATGTCATATGTTATTGGAGTTTCCATTGGTAGAATGTAGTAGAGTATATGTTACATTAAATGTTTCAAGAGAGGTGTTCAAGCCAATGCTAAAAAATGAACAAAATGATGATGATGGACATCTAAAACATTTCATTGATGGATACATGGACAGACCATATGCAATGGAAAGTATCACACTTATGGATGCAACTAGATCTTGGACATATAATCCCAAAAGAAAAAGAGATAACAAATGGGAACCAAGGACTATGGCAGTTATTGTAAGAGTGTTTCCAAGATTTACCACCATACCTACACGTCAATCAGAAAAGTGGGTTGATTTTTGTTGGTTATTGTTGTAAAAGCCATTTCATAATATACAAAGGGATATTAGACTTGATGATAATACAATTATGTCAAATTGGGACTTACTCAATAATGATCCATGGCATTTAGAATGAAGAATTATTTCAAATGAAACTAAAAATCACAATGATTTTGAAGATGAGGATAATTTACCAAATGATCAAAATATAATTGAACATGAGTGGGAGATCATATCAAGATTACATTGTGGATAGATTATGGGTGCAACAGAAATAGATATGTTAGGAAGAAGAGATATTGATAGAAAAACTCCATGGAGTGTTGAATATCAAGGAGAAGATTACACAAATAATGCAATAAATTTTATCAACACTATGAAAGAAAATGGCTTACTGATACCTGATGATATGTTGTCAACTATATCATATGGAACATTAGGTGCTAAGCAAAAAAAAGCACTTGATATTATTATGTCACATTATAATCAACAAGATAATGTCATGCCACTATACATGATAATTCAAGGAATAGTTGGAATAGGTAAATCATATTTGATTAATTCAATTTGTCAAGCTCTTTATGATGCATCACAGCCGGAATGTTCTCCCTTATTATTACTAACACCAACTGGAGTTGCAGCCTTTAACATTGGTGCATCAACAATTCATTCAACTTTAAGAATACCTATTGCAGATTTTGTTGAATTAGAAGGAACAAGGCTCACAAGTCTTCAAGAAGAAATTCAACATATAAAATACATATTAATTGATGAAATGAGTTTTATTGGACAAAATTTGTTACAAAATATTGATTCAAGACTACGCTAGTCTTATCCTGAAAAATCAAACATGAGTTTTGGTGGAAGATCAATCATTTTGGTGGGGGATTTGGGACAACTACCTCATGTAAGTGATAAACCACCTTATGATAGTAATGCATGTGCAAAACTATTATGGGAAGAGTTTAAGATAGTTGTTACTTTGGATAAGGTGTTCAGACAAGAAGGTGAAAGTGAAGACCAAAAAAGGTTTCGCCAATTACTCACAAATATTAGAGATGCACATCCAACCATAGATGATTGGAAATTACTCATGACAAGAATAGATGCTTCATTACATCCAACAATTAAGGAGGAGTTTGATAATAATATTCATCTATTTGCAACAAATGATAATGTACATAGCCATAACAAAAAAAATTGCATTTATTAAGAAGACCAGTAGCCCATAGCATTGCAACCAAAGAAGGTAGCGCTAATCCAGCAGAAGGTCAGAATGATGAATTGGATATTGAATCATTAATTTCAAAGGATACAAGGGTCATGTTAACATCTAATTTATGGATAGAAGCGGGTCTTGTGAATGGAGCTTTAGGATACATCAGAAATATCATATACAAACTTGGATGTGACCCACCAGATCCACCTACATATGTTATGGTTGAATTTGATAATTACTTTGGAATTCCTTTTGAAGATGCATCGCCAAATTTAATTCCAATTTCACCAAAACAAAGGTGTCGCACACGTTAATTGCCCCTACGATTGGCTTGGGCACTAACGATCCACAAATCACAAGGATTAACTCTTTCCAAGGCAACAATTGATATAGGACCAAGAGAAAGGGCAGGATTAACATTTGTTCCTATATCACATGTTAAGTCTTTGGATGGAATTAGAATCTCACCACCATTTATATATGATCATTATGAAAAAATGAAGACATGAAAGCAACTCGCCAAAAGAAAAGCAAAGGAAGAAAGACTAAAATCTTTGGAAACATAACATTAATATGTGATGTATATATTTTTCAAGTGAACTCTTCTATTAATATTGATATTAAATTTTTGGTATAAAAGATGAATTGTCTCATTCATTATGAATTCCTATTGTACACATCTTTTTGTGCATTTGAATAAATATGATATGAATCATGATTTGTAAAGTATTATAATTCTTTATTTAAAACAAAATATGTGATAAATTATTATTTTACATTGCGCGTTGCGGATGCTACTAGCTTAGATATCTTATATACATCTATCTAAAATACATTGAGAGATATCAGTCTCAAGATGCCTATCTATTCTCAATAACAATTTAAAATAGGTGCCTCGGGACTAATATCTCTCAGCGTATTTTAGATAGATGTATATAAGATATCTAAGCTAGTATTATTACATTATTAAAATAATATTAGTATAATATTAATATTAATATGTATTATTATTAAAATATACTAATTTCATTAATAAATTTATATTATTATTATTATTATTATTATTATTATATTATTAATATTATTATTATAATAATATTTATTAATATATACTATTGGTACATTATACTTAATGTACATATTATATTAAACGATTTAATATTTTAATAATATTAATTATTACAATTTTAATAATATGAAATTAAATTATTAATATAATTATAATAATATAATATAATAATATTTAATATTATTATATTAATACATTATACTTAATGAAAATATAATATTAAATAATAAATATTTTGAGAGTTATGTTGTCGCTGTAAACTAGCTTATCTATCTTAATATATTAATCTATATATTATACACCAAGAGGTATCATTTTCAAGGCATATTTTTTCATTAAATTCGAAAATACCAAAAAAAATATTAAAGAAAAAAATACATCATACCTCTCAGAGTATAATATATAGATTAATATATTAAGATAGATAAGCTAGTTTAGTGGTTGCAAATACTAGGTGCTTTCATTTTAGTTTACTATATCATTTATATTTATGTTATTTTCCTTGCATTGTATCCTATTAAAACACACATACACACACAACATTGTTGGATGTGGTGATGATATTCCTTCTACACGTCTTTTCGATAACAAATCCCCAAACTCATACATGGTCAATATTATACATCAAATTTATTGTACTCGCATTCTATAATAACGATATTACTTTATAATGATACCTCTTTAATTATTTGCAAAAATATTAATGATGACAATGTTACTTTTTGATAGTACATCTTTAATCATTCATGAAAATAATAATGATGATTTTTATTCTTGACATAATGTTCATAATGTAAAAAAATTCCTCTTATTATACTTAGAAATTAGGAAAATCCAAAACACAAAACCTATGAGCAAGTCCCATCTCTTTTTCCATCTAATCATGACTTGACCAAATAAGTCAAGCAAGTAGAGAAATTAAAGTCATAGGTGCGTCCTTGATACGCAAAATTGGTGCCTCAAAATTCAAAGTAAACCACGTGAAGATGTGGAAGAGGAGTTACCATAATAGTCAAAGCATTTATTTCTCATTTAGGTGATGTTACCTTTTCAAGGTTTAGGGATGGAATTTAGGTCCTTAACCTTATACTTCTAAAAATACAATCACATAATTAGGTCAGCTGTTACCATTCAATTTTGGTTCTGGTTATTCTTCTAGCATAATAAATGAATCTATAATCATTTATGTATTATGTATGATATATTTTTAATTTTTTTTTGTTATATTTGTCAATATTTTTCTGTTAATTTATCATTAAACGATAATTAAAATTTATTTATCAATGACTCAACAATGGTTTGCAAACATGAGATTTGTTTCAGGCTCAAATCTCACATTATATGTAGCCCATCAGTTAAATATAAGATAATATGCATGCGTTCCAAATTTAATGGAATGCACTTCAATTGAATTTGCACTTTTCATATTTAATACTTTGTGTAATTTAAAAGTTCTAAAGTTATTAAGTTATGTATTATTGACTAGTATTAATTATCATATAATTATATTATATTTAAATTATTAATCAACAATTAACATTATTTGAACTAAATCTAATACTATATTATAATGTATTAATAAATGATTAAATTATTTGTTAAGTTATAATTAAAATTAAATGGTTTTCTATGATTTATCTAAGATAAATAATCATATAATAAATATAATTTTAGAATTTAAAAGTTGGAAGTAATAATAGATAATATATTACTAGGCATACAACAAATTCACTGCTAGCAATTCACCACGAAAAAATTCATCACATTAATATTTTTTTAATATACGAAAAATTAATTTTCCATGACGGTGAATTCCTGGTGGTGAATTTTACTTGAGGTGAATTTTTCATGACGGTGAATTTTTCCGTGGTGAATTGTTGGCCGTGAGTTTTCCTAGAGCCATACTAATAATTGTAGAATTTAAATAAATAAAATGAGGTACTTAAATTGAATTTCAGTGAAAAGATGTCCAAAGTTTATTTGTCAAATGTTTTAAATAATAGGGTCTTGTCTAGATAAATGTGTCGGTATCTCTAAGCTTATTGTGTTTTGTTTAGGTTCAAATTTACACTTACAAAAATTATCTTTGCACCTACCAAATTGATTTGGCACAAGAAGGTTTGACCTATGAAAACCATAAGAACACCACTTATATTATCGAAAAATAAATAATCATATATACACAATTGTAAACACCAAAATAATTCTAGAGAAACTCCCTAATCGAAATAAAACTCTAAGAAGAATGAGAAAAGCTCCTCATGCCACTAATCCACACATATATAATGGTTTTACATTGCTCATGTCTTATGATACCAAAATATATAATGCATTAAATAGAATGACTTGCAAAAACTATCTCTTGATATCACCATCTATCCTAGGCAAGGACATAACTAATAATCTCTCCACTATCACATGAATGAAGATCTTAGATGCATTAAAAGTACATGCCCAACATCCATCATGTGAAAGAGATTAAAATACTATCCTACTTGCAATATCACTATCCAATAGTTAAATGGATATCAATAAAGGTATCCCAAACAACCATTCAACACAAGGTATTTTGCATACATTTATTGGCCTTCTCTCCTCAATAAACAACAGTCACAAACATGGTTTGACATTCCAAAATTTCTCTATTCTACACAATTTCCTCCAAAAGAAAACATACTTCCTAAAAACTGAAGAGGTGTTACCTAGCTCTTTGCTCTTTCCTTTCTTGAAAATAGTTACTAAAACTTTTCTTCGGGTAAACACTTAGGAAGCTTTGATAGTTTTTCCTATATTATGGGAAACATGACATCATCTAACCATATAGAGATTACATGTGCATTTGAAAATTTGCGGGAACTTTGGTATCATCTTTTTGTGGAAGTTTCATGTGCATTTTTGTAGGTATTGTGTGGCCATCAACATTTGCAAAGAAACCCTAGTGATTTGAACCTATCAATGTCAAAATTTGGTTCTGATGAAAAATTCCACCTATGACATCAACATCACATCTAGATAATATCATCTTGTATGGATTGTAAAAAGTTATTGTCCAATTGAACCTACGTGGGATTTTATGTCTAAATTTTTTGATTGTGAACTTTTCATTCACAACTGTATTTGTGGGTTTTCTTCTTGCATCTACCTTTACAAAATTTTGGTCTACATCTACACTCGTGGGAACTTGGAGGTTGTTTAAACTTTACATACTTTTGTTTTGCATCTACACTTGCAAAATTTTGATGTGTGATTACACTTTTGCATCATTGCAATGATTTGGTTTCTAAAAGTGTCAAACTCTTGATCAATTGAACTTCATCTAATGTTGGTTGAACTTCCACACATAGAGATATAAAGGGGGAGGAAAATGATGGTTGGGGGGGTGGTAATGGGAGAAGATAAGTTCAGAATAGAATGGTGGAGGTTGAGGGGCATATAAGCAGAGAGATTAAATATACTCTTGAATTAGAATTTAGATACTAAGCATTAGGATTTAAATTTGATCATTTTATAAATGTTTACTTTGTGTTGAATAAAGTATAATTGGTTGTGTGGTAGGATGGTTCGCTAAAACCTCCTTACCTCAATGACATCAATAGACTTTATCATATTTTTACCTCATATAAGAGGAAAGAGTTATATTTTGTGGTTGTAGACTGTTTGATGAAATGTGTAAACTTCATCTCCATATCCACTAATTTTAAGGTGCAAAAAGTAGCAAAATATTTCATAAAGATATTTCACCTACATTGGTTACCTCATACCATTGTTAGTGATCAATATGCATACTTTATGACTACTTTCTGGAATGAGTTATTCAAGTTGACAAATATAGAGTTGACTTTGAATACTAATTATAATTCCTAGACTGATGGCTAAACTAAGTAGTAAATTAGTGGGTAGAGGGGTACTTGTAAAGTTTTACTATAAATCATTAAAAAAAATTAGTGAAATAGCTCTATTTAGGGTAGTATTGTTATAATACTAGGTCCACCACATATTGATTGGCATGTATTTGTTCATGGAACTATATAAGTATGACACCTAATTTTACCAAGTTGAATCTTCTAGAGACAGAGGTGTCTACAACTAATGATTTCATAGAGAATAATAGGCAATATCTAACAAGTTTATATAATCATTTATTTGTGCTAAAAAATGACATAATATCTATGTTAATAAACATCGTGCACTTAGAGATATTTTCAGGTGGGTGACATGATTTTCCTTAGGTTATAACCTTATGATAAATCTTCTTTGAAGATGAGTGGAGAAGAGAAGTTATGGACCTTATAGAGTGATATGACACATTGATGAGGTGAAATATGAGCAAGAGCTTCCTTCTATCAACTAGATTAACATCTTTCATGTGTCTAGTTTAAGAAAGGTAGTGGGTCAACAATTGATACCTTCAACTAGTTCACCACCCTTGATGATGTAAGCATATTAGTCATAGTATTGAATTAGATCCTCAAGATGAGGAATCATGTGCTAACAAAGTACCTAATATAGTGATATGATTATCTCTTAAGGATCTACTTGGGAGACAATTACTATCTTGGATCATCCAACATTATCTTATTTGAGGGAAAGTAATTTTTAGGAGAGAAGGAATTTTGATGTGCCTTTATAAATTATATTTGGATCCATGCCCAATTCACCTATTTATTGACGAATGATGTAGTGAGTAGATGTTTATGTATAGGAGAAATAAGTATGAGTGGCTATATGCACTTGTTTCATATAATTTCAATGTGAATAAAATGGAAATTCCTATATTTTGGGGTTCTTCCTAAATTTTAGGAGATGGGAGTTATATTTGAGATGTCTCAGTGATTCTTTAAGGGGTGTCATATTCTATTATAGATTTAATTTGGTGTAGTTCAAAGTTATATTAAAGATTTTCATTGGAGATTATGATTAGATTGTTTCTAAGAGAGATCTAATCCTAATTTATAGACTATATTTGAGGGGGTGGACACTTCATATAGTAGAATGCATGTATTCATTAGATTCAAGTTTGAGACTTCTAATCTAGGCTTTAATAATTTAGATATACGAGATTCCAATCTCAAGTCATGATGCAATCTTTGGGCAAAGGTATGGTATTGTTATACCTAGTGAATTCAATTCAACTTAATGTCATTTTGGATACCTTGGAAAAATAAAAAACTTAAGACCCAATGAAATATTTCAATGCTTAAAGTTATGAAATTTAGGATGAATGGGAATAAATTTTAATACATCTAATGTATTAAAATGGTTTTGGTGACAAAGAAAAGAGAGAAGTGGTTAGATAATAGGAGATTTTTGGTGAAAGGAAGGCATCTTTTACATTTGATAAAAACTATTTTATTATTCTTGAGAAATAAAAATAGAAGCCTGTTTATTTTAGGATGAAAAGCTTTAGATATCAAAGTTATAGGTATAACTAATTGATATTGAGGGGAAATTCATATAGGTTTTGTATAGGTGCATTTAGAGGGATTTCAATTGAATCTTTTGGTGAAAGAAAGACGTATTTTGTATCTTATTTCCCAAGGTCCTAATCCCATTTTTCTAAGTCCTAATAACCTATTCCCCTTCCCCGTTCATATGATTTAATAAATATTAATTTATTAAACCTTCTTTTTCCCACTCAACCACATAAAATTAATAAAAAGAATTACAAAATTCTTTTTATTTTCCACCTTCCATTACATAGCTATCTCCCACATATATCAAAATATATATATATATATATATATATATATATATATATATATTCATCTATTGTCCACCTCTCAACTACCCAACCAACTCAATTCTCACCCTTGATCTCTCAAAATATCATAGCCATTAATCTCTCTACTTAGAAGTCTATAACTTTAGTCTTCCTAAGCCACTTTCATATACAAAATTTTTATTACATCGTTATGTTGTCAAAGTAACTATATTCCTTCATCTTGAAGCATATCCACCTTTTGGGTGCAAGGTACAATAGAGTTTGTATGGTAAAATGTGTTTATTTGTTATATTTGTTTTTATGATTTCTCACTCAATTTGAGGTGATAATTAACTCTAAAAGAGGGTTTTAATATTTATTTTTGTTTCAAATGTTTTTCTATATATATGTATATATTGCAGTGTATGAAAAATGAAACTTGCATAAAGTATATTAACTTTTGAGGTCAATTATCCACATGTACATTAAGATGAATCAATAGTCCTAAGAATTGTTCATTATCATTTTTTATAATGCAAGAAATGATAAATAACAACATAAACTAGTCTATTACAAAAGCTAAATATCAAATTATTACAAATTGGTGAAATTAAAAATCTACATAGAAATTATTATAATGAACTTTTAATAGAAACATAAAGTACAAGTTATGACAATGATATTATAAGTTGTAGAGAAACTAAACCTCGGACTCCAGTGCCTAGTGTAGACATCCTTGGGGTGTGTTGTCATCCGATACAAAGATGATACAAAAAGTACATAATGAACATAATATTATCCTATACGCATGAAAATAGAAATATTGATTTATTTATTTTTTGTAACTTAGAGGTATCCCCAACCCTCATGTCAAGTGCTTGGATTTGTGACTCCACCCAACGAGCTCCACCACCCTTGCCCTAGTCTTACTTTTTGTCAGGTTTTGGGGGGCGAAGGCGAGAGTAGTCCTCTGGGGGCACGGACCGCACCCAACATGACCTGTACCAATTTCATTCGGGAGTGTGAGTCGATCTCGGGACCTATATGGAACGAACCCAAAGCCCTTAACCAACCATGCTACCCGTTCGAGTCAAAAATACTGAATTTAAATAGCATAAGGCATGTTAAAACATTAAAAATGATAGTTTAATTAATTTATTGAAAATAATGTCACTATTGTTTAGAAATATGTGATGAAAATTCTTTTTTATTTTATTTTGGAATTTGCATATTAGTGCACATTTTGGATGGGGTTTTTCCATAACTCTATACCCTCCATTGTTGTGAATGATACATTATGTGACGAGGATAAAATTATTTCACTAACCCATAACATTGTTGGACATGGTGATGATATTCCTTCTACATGTCAATATTATACATATCAAATTTATTGTACTCACATTCTATAATGACGATATTACTTTATAATGATACCTCTTTAATTGTTTACAAAAATATTAATGACGACAATATTACTTTATAGTGATGCATCTTTAATCATTCACCATAATATTAATGATGATATTACACCTTTTTATTCTTTACATAATAATAATAACATCATGAAATTTAGTAAAAAATGCCTCTTATTGTACTGAGAAATTCGGGAAAAATCTATGACCAATTTCCATCTCTTTTTCATCTAATTATGACTCGGGTGTGATTGACCAAATGAGTCAAGCAAGGGGAGAAATTAATGGTGCGTCCTTGATACGCAAAATTGGTGCCTCAAAATTCAAAGCATTTATTTCTTTGTTTCGAGACATTTAGGCGATGTTACCTTTTCAAGGTTTAGGAATGGAATTAGGTCTTTAACCCTTCCGCATTATACTAGCTAAAAAAAAAAATCACATAATTAGGTCAACTTTACCATACTACTTTGGCTTTGGGTATTTTTCTAGCATAATAAATGAATCTATACTCATTTATGTATATGTATGATATATATATATATATATATATATATATATATATATATATATATATATATATATATATTTTGGTTATATTTGTCAATATTTCTCTGTCAATTTGTCGAATGTATTTTTTGTTGTAGTATATTTATTTGTTTTTATATACGATAAATATCAACTAGCACTTATATCTAAAGGATGTTTAAGGTTTACATCGATAGAAAATTATATGCATGTTAATATGTTAGAGAGTACGTGTTTGTTCATGAGTGTGTATGGATGCCATGTACTGCAAATTCTAGTTGTGTGTGGTTGGATTAAACAATTAACAATAAGTGCTAAATAATGGAATGAAATAAACTTAGACAAATCTAGATTTTTTCCTTAATGAAATTAAGTATTATCTGATTTTGAAATATTTGCATATAGATTTAAAACATAAAGCAATGCAAATGAAAAAGAAAGTTGCCATCAATTGACAAAAAAAATTGCAAATGGAAATAGAATGTTCTCATCCAACTAGAAAATCAATATTTATTGGGATTTTACATGATAAGTGAGATTTTGGAGGTTTTTACCATTAAATGACAGTTGGTTTACCATTAAACTACAATTAAAACTTGTTTTATGGTGACTCAAAGTGGTTTGCAGGCATGAGACTTGTTTCAGGCTCAAATCTCACACTATATGTAGCCTATCGGCTAAATATAAGATAATATGCATACATTCTGAATTTAATGGAATGCACTTCAATTGAATTTGCACTTTTCATATTTAAAACTTTGTGTAATTTTAAAAGTTCTAAATTTCTTAAGTTGTGTGTTATTGACTAGTATTAATTATTATATAATTATATTATAATTCAACGATTCATATTATTTAAATTAAATCTAATAGTATATTATAATGTATTAATAAATTAATTAAATTAATTACTTATTTGTAATTAAAATTAAATGGTTTTTCTATGATTTATCTAGGATATTTAATCAAATAATAAATAAGAGTTTAGAATTTAAAAGTTGCAAGTAATAATAGATAATATACTAATAATTGTAGAATATAAATAAATAAAATAATGTACTTAAATTGAATTTTGGTGATATATATTATTCAAGATGTCAAAATTTTATTTGTCAAATATTTTAAATAGTAGGGTCTTGTCTAGATAAATGTCTCAATATCTCTGAGCTTATTCTATTTTGTTTAGGTTCAAATTTACACTTACAAAAATGATCTTTGCACCTACCAAATTGATTTGGCACAAGAAGGTTCAACCTATGAAAACCATAACACCACCTATATTGTTGAAAAATAAACAATCGTATATACACAATTGTAAACACTAAAATAATTCTAGAGAAACACCCTAATTGGAATCAAACTCTAAGAAGAATGAGCAGAGCTCCTCATGCCACTAATCCACACATATATAATGGTTTTACATTGCTCATGTCTTATGATACCAAAATATACAATGCATTAAAATAATATGACTTGCAACAACTAACTCTTGATATCAACATTTGTCCTAGGCATGGACATAACTAATAATGTTCCACTATCACATGAATGAAGATCTTAGATGCATTAAAAGTGCATGCCCAACATGCATCATGTGAAAGAGATTAAAATATTATCCTACTTGCAATCTCACTATCTAATAGTTAAATGGATATCAATAAAGCTATCCCAAACAACCATCGAACATAAGGTATTTTACACACATTTATTGGCCTTCTCTCCTCAATAAACAGTCACAAACATGCTTTGACATTCCAAAATTTCTCTATTCTACACAATTTCTTCCAAAAGAAAACATACTATCTAAAACATGAAGAGATGTTACCTTTCTCTTTACCAATAACTAATCTAATTTTTCTCTCTTTCTTTTCTTGAAAAATAGTTACAAAAATGATCCATTTCAGCCTTGTACTCCTATGGAGTAGATAACAAATTGAAACAATATGAAATGATATTTTATTTACGTATATTATAATCATTTAAAATATAATAAATCATGTGGAAGTCATCAAAATATTCATTGATTGTTCTGCTACACTACCAATTAACTATAGTGCAAGAATATTGATAAAACACATGTCAAAAAGGAAATCATTATTTATAGTTTTAACAACGGTTTCCTAATACAAAATTAGACCTCATATATTGGCAAAGATATGTTACAACAATCATAAAAAAATTGCTTATAACAAACTCATAATTTTTAGACATGCCCAACTTCTAGTGATCAAGGTTGATCCATTTTCCATCCCATTCATGATGATGGATCATGTAGTGTGATCTAAATTATTGATGCAAAATAATATATATAGTTTCTACCAGAAACATTATAATTTATTTTATACATTATGAAAATATTGTCATTAATCTACAAACTATCTAAAATGTGGGCATCATTCGTTTCCTTTTTCAAAGCCTATAATACTCCTAAAATTAACATGCAAATGTATAACATGCCCAACTGAATTTTCCTCAAAAATTAAATAAAATTGACATTATGAATATAAAATTTATGACATAAATCCCATAGCTATTTTTATTTAGCAATTTCATGTCCATAAATTAAAAAAAAAAAAAATGAATATATATTCATTTCCAAATGTCAATAGTCAATTACAAGGTTTGACTTGAAATTCAAATGCCTCAAAGTCAATACATCAATTACATCATTTACATCAATGATACAAGTACATAAATTAGGATTCCAATATAATTCCTTTATGATAGCTCGCCTCCACTGGTGGACAAGAACATGGTTGAGGTGTTTTTCCACCCAACCATGAAGCAATTCTTTCTAGAAATTCTTCAATCTGTCGAAGAATACCCGACCTTGCACAAAACACTTAGTAAGAGATACAGTTTGCAAGGTGGAATTTGTGCATTCCTAACTACATGCATTTCTATCTATTGTTAGAATATGCAAGTTCCATGTTAGGTAATAAATGAAATAACAAAGAGAGGATAAATATTAAATAGTCTTATTTTGTAATAATAATAAAAATGACTCCAAAGCTTGGCCAAGCTCATGCTACATAAAATGCAACTCAGGTTAGATTTGGAAAAGTAAATCTACACTCTCTGGCACCCATTCTCGGAAGAAAAGATCATCTTAGCAAGGGGTATCCCTCCCTTTTAGACCATCTATTAGCATCATATTCTAGTGTGCTACAGTCTACCATAATACTTTTTTGTATCATTCCATTTCATTATCATCAACAATTATTCCATCTAAAATCTAGTATAACCATTCATCTGCTCATCATACAACTATTTTTTCATTAATATTCGTATTGCAATTCAACATTGTTTCATATCTAGAGTTCTTTACTTTACAAACGAAATTAAAAAATCTTAATAAATGAGTAATTCAAGATGAAATTAATAGATATACCGCATGTATCTACACGTGCATAAATGATGCATTTATGCATGTACACATATATGCCTGGAAATAACACATAATGAAATATGCATATACATTCTGAATATTAGAAGAAAAATATACCTTGCATATAGGTTTTCCATATTCAGATAAAGTAATAACTTCATTCTGGTGTTCCATTTGATCTTTCAATAACAACTAGTCTCAATTTAAGTACAGTGAAAAACACTAAAATAACAGTTCACTTGTCTCTCGTATGGATCATATATCAATTTAAAATGAACATGGATGATTTATAAGACTAAAAATAAACAGTTCGAGAGAACAATCAAAATTTTACTAAATAGATAAATATATCCTTCAATCCGCACAAATGTTGCATTCTATATTCGTGCATTTTCTGACAAAATAAGTCCACATATCATTCAGTTGCATTCTTTTTTTGTTCATAAGCATTTGTTTTAAAGAAAATCAAAGCAGTATAATGTCGGTTGCTCTGTTCTAACAACCATATTCAACACATGGGAGCCGATAAGCATGATATCATGATATCAATGAACATCATGCACCTTCATTTTTACTTGTTAATTATTGTGCATGGTTCGGCTGAGGGTTATCCATGGAAGGTTTGGATCATTCCTAACCCCCATGACAAGACTATTGATGGCTTATGAAACAAAAGGGAATGATAAGTATATCATTCAGCCCATGCTTTTAGCAGGGCTCAAATCACACATTCACCTCATCGAAATGGTGGGTGTGATAGCAAACACAGTCAACACAATGCATGTCGTTCATTTGCAAAAAGGGTAACAAGGCGATATGAATCACTCGGCTAGCATTAGCTAGAAGTTTACAAAGCTCATAAAGAAAAATAATAACCATCGAACAATACCAACCGTTCGACCATATAATGTTACTCAGATAGTAAATTGAACTCCATGACGGTGTCCATCTGACACATCAAATATGAAATATATAGAATGGAGTTAATCAAATAAATGAAATGCAATGGAAATGTCGGGTTGAACGACAATGGCTACAAGGGTTGATGTAGTATGCAGGTGGTAACCCGTCATGGGTGTTCATCCCAAACCCGCGCATGCAGGGTATCCAAAGGATGGGCTCACAAATAGTGGCTCGACCTCGAAGCATGGCTAATAGTGTAAAATACATGGTCGAAACTACCATGATCGAAACACATTTTACAGATCCATGGGTTTTCTACATGTCAAGAGCACAATTTTCAAGCATTCTAAACATAAATAAAATACACGATCCATTCAAAATAGAGCATGAGGACTAATACGATTCAATAGAAAGGGAAACATCAAATGTAGTATTCTAGATTACCTCTCTTCGATGCAAATCCTTGTGCTTTTTCCTCGGTTGTAATTGGTAATAGCACCTTGTTCAGTCATCTTTCCCCTTTCTATGTCGATTTTTCCTTCACTTCGCCCAGCTTTTTGCTAGATTTCCTGCATCAAATTTCCCCCTCTGCGAGAATATCTTCATTGATATCTTTGGTGTTAGTGGTCATAATGCTTCTACCCACACCGCTATCACTTAGCCACCCACTCTCTTCCATTTCTAAGTATTTAGGGGTTGACTCCTTCCCCATTCATTATGGGAGTTATGCATGAAACAACACTCTCATAGCTTTTTGAAACTTATGGCAATATTTTATATATTATATATATATATATATATATATACCCATATATATGTGGTTTCAACCAAATATATATGTGTATATACATACATACACACACACATATATATGTAGAATTTTCACAAAATACAGTTATCTTATCTTTCCCATTTCTTTATCAAGAATATATTTTTGAATTTGCCCAAGAACAAGTATTATAATCATTCTCCTTCTTGGATATCTGTATATGATCAACAAATGCATTTCTAATAATTATTTTTATACTCAAAACCTTTGGAGATGTTTGTTTTGGTGCAAGAAAAGGGATATATTAGATTCATTTCACAAGATCACTTATTACAACCCTCCTACAAATTCTCCTAACCCCAAGTGCTTGGAAATAACATATTTACTGATTATAAAATGGCCATGACTTACTATGTGTGTGAGATTCTGTGGATTCCATCTGTCAGCTTGCCTCTCAGCCTAAGCATTCCTACTCAAATCCAAGTTCTCAGGCTCTTCTCAACCCACACACACACATCGCTTCTGCATGTCCTCCAACTTATTAGGTAAATCTTAAATAGTCCTAAAGGGAAATAAACTCCTTTTAAAAATCATACCAAAAATAAATATTTTTGAATACCATTGTGATTTATCATAGTCCATAAATATTAAATGATAAATTCTATTTTCCAAATACTTTAAATTAACTCAACATGAAATGCAAGCAATGAAATTGAGATGTGACAAAATTTCCACTTTCATAGACTCATGTATAATTTAGTAGCCACATGTTCTTTGTTGGTGTTTCCAATTGATTCCTTAATCCTTTAAATAGTAGTCATGTATCATGCTCAAGGGTATTAGGAGATTGGCCAATGAACATGATTTTTTTGTTAAGATTAATTTCCTCTACACTTTAGGCTCTACAAAACCTAGGTGGGTTTCCCTTATGATACCACTTACAAATATTATCTATAATAGACAAACGATATCTAGCATACTAATTCTCATACTCTTGTGACAAGGATTCACATAATATAATAGGATAACCTTTTTATATCCTTGTGAATATTCAAAACCCTATATGAGATACAACAATAATTACAAATAAATTGTAAATGACTTAGGATTTGTCATTTTAGATTTGTTCTAGGATTTTAGTTGACCATCTTAGTTTGACTTATGCTTATCTATGATTATAGAGTCCTATAATCTTATAAAAATTTCCTTACAATAATTTGACATACTTTGATAGTCAACAAATTGTTATTACCTTATAATAACAAGACCAACTAAAGGCTCACAACGTGATCCTACTTAGCAATCCATTTTCAATTATAATATCCCTTGTATTTTAATGAAAGCAATTATTCTATTCCTTGAATAGAAGCTATCAATAAAAATACACAATGCAAGAAATTTTCATTGAAGAAACCAATAATATTTTATTATTTTATTCATGAAATATATTATCTTACAAAGATGGAGATGATTACATATTGAAACATGTATTCATATATGCCTCAATCAAAGATGCATTTTTGTTGCAAAAAACTTTTACAAACCTTGAATATAAAACCCTAACATCACCTTATAGACTAAAACACTTACTCAAATTTCAATTTCTCGAACCATTTACAAGAATACAACCTCCTCTTAAATATAAAAGGATTATAAACACACAGACTTAGGAGAAAAATTGACACTTGTCGCATATGACAACCAAAATTGTTATAACCAGATAGTGCAACAACCCACTAGAACATAACAAATTTTTTTTATTGATAGAGACAAAAATAACACTTTTGAAGATATTGAAGAAACAAATTGATTTGAGTTGTTGATGAAGACAAACCTTTGCATCCACATGTGATCTTGGATAGCTTGATGAAGACAAAAATATGATGACTATGTTGACCTAGCAAGATGATTTACTCTTGATATTTCTCAAATCTGCAATGTTGAACACGGGGGAAATGTTGACTCCATCCAACAACTCTACCTCATATGCATTCCCTGAATCATGCCTCTTCAAAATTTTACAGGGACCGAACTTCTTCATCTTCAATTTGTTATAGGTTCCCACTGGAAACCTTTCTTTCCTCAAGTGGACCATCACTTCATCACCAATCTGAAACTCCTTATACCTATTCTTCTGATCTACCTTAGTCTTATACTGCATATTCATCTTGTTAATATGTTCTCTTACCTTCTCATGTATATTCTTGATGTGCTCTGCAAAGTCTTCGGCTTCAGCACTTGTCTTCTTCTCTTGGTCCATCTTTCTCAATTTTGGAGTGGTCCTGGGACTGCCTCCATACACAACTGAATGGTGATCTACCAGTTGCTTCTCATGACGTAATCTTTTGTAAGAAAATTATGCCTGGGGTAAGACCAAGTCCCATCCCTTGGGTTTATCTCCTACCAAACACCTTAGTAGGTTACCTAGACTTCTATTCACAACCTCAGTATGCCCATTAGTTTGTAGGTGGTGTGCAAAACTAAACTAAACTTCAACTCTGTTTTTAACTTCTTCCACAAGGTCTCCAAAAAAGTATCTAACAAATTTTGTGTCACGATTTGAGACTATACTCTTTGGCAGACTATGTAGCCTCACCACCTCTATGAAGAACAAGTCAGCAATGTGGACTGCATCATGGGTCTTCTAGCATGGGATGAAATGTGCCATCTTTGAAAACCCTCACAACTACTACAAACATCGACTCTCTTTGTGTCCTTGGCAAAACTAAGAACAAATCTCCCATACTTCTATATCCTCCCACGGCCTCTCCGGGTACGTAAGGGTTGATACAACCTAGTATTTTGGCTCACTCCTTTAGCCATCTGACATACCCTGCAACTCTGCACAAAATTCTTCACATCTTGTGATAACTCAGGCCAATAATAATGCTCACTAATAATGGAAATGGTCTTATCCTCACCAAAATGTCCTGCCATTCCTCCACTATGCTTCTCCTTTATCAGTTCTCTCATGGAACTCCTCGGGGCCATATATAATTGGCTTCCCAAAACATGCCATCCCTGATTAGTGAAATCTAGACACTTCGCCTTGTCAACTCAGAATGTAAGCTCCTTGCATTTCTAAGCCTCCTCGTGGAAATCAGACTATCTCTGTGGTACAATGTCTTAAAGTTCATTGAACCTAACCACTTCAATCTACATCTTTGTCAACAATGTTTTCCTCCTACTTTAGGCATCTGCAACCCTATTCGACTTGCCACCCCTATGCTTTAAAACAAAGGTATAGCTTTACAAAAATTCTACCCATTTCATATGCCTCTCGATTTAATTTTCCTAACTAATTGTACTATAATGTTGATGATCGATACAAAACAAATTCTTCGCAAATGATAATGTACCTATATTCTTTAATGCTTGAACTATTGTGCATAAAATTCATGATCATATACGTAGTGCACTTTGCATCATTTAACTTTTCACCTAAATAGGAAATGGGCTTTACCTTCTTGACTCATCACTACCCAATGGCAATAAACCACTAGCATCACAATCCACCTAAAACACCTTATTGAAATCTAGGAGGGCTAAAATTGGTTGCTTTGTCACCTTCTGCTTCAACAGATCAAAACTCTTCACTGCTCTAGTGCTCCACTTGAACTCTTTTCTATCCCCTCTCATTGTTTCAGTTAGGGGTGCACAAATACTACTAAAGTTTCTAATGAACTTTTTGTAAAAGCTGGCCAAACCATGGAAAGATCTCACCTCAGTAGCAGTTCTTGGGGTAGGCCATTCCAGAATAGCCTTCACCTTCTCTGGGTCCATCTTGAGACCTTCTGCTGAAACAACAAACCCCAAGTACAATAACTCCTTCACAAAACTACACTTCTTTAGATTAATCAACAATTTCTCTTCTCTCAACTTTTCAAAGACTCTACGAATATGCATCAAATGCTCACCCAGGGACTTACTAAATATTAAAATATCATCTAAGTACACAATAACAAAATTCCCTAGAAACTCTTTCAATACCTCATTCATGAGCCGCATAAATGTGCTCGGTGTATTGGTTAGCCCAAAGGGCATGACTAACCACTCGTACAGGCCCTCCTTGGTCTTGAAGGAAGTCTTCCATTCATCACCCTCTCGAATTTGGATCTGGTGTTATCCACTCTTCAGATCAATCTTTGTGAAGTATTGTGCTCCACTCAAACAGTCCATCAGGTCATCCATCCTTGGCAAGGGAAATAAGTACTTTATTGTTATCTTATTTATGGCCTGAGAGTTTGTACACATCCTCCACTCCCCATCCTTCTTTGGTGCTAGTACTGCAGGTAATGTACATGGGCTGAGACTTTCTTGAATCAAACCCTTTCTCAACAACTCCTGAACCTATTTGTTCAACTCCTCATTTTCTGTAGGAGTCATTCTGTGAGCTGCCTTATTTGGAAAACTGGCTCCAGGGATCAAGTCAATCTGATGACTAATCTTCCTCACTGGTGGTAAACCCTCAGGTACGTTATCAAAAATAATCTCCTGAAACTCATCCAATAGTCTAGAAACTTCTACAGTAACCTTCTCATTATCTTCCTTATCCATTCTAGGAATCAATGCATAACACATACACTCATGCTTCATGCATTCTAAAAATTTCCTTCCATCGACAAAACAAATTCTAGTACTATTGCATACCTTTTCTTTGTCCTTCTTCAGGGGTTTCAACTTATGGCAGACTCCATCCTTCATCAAGGAATAAGTGTTTGCATGGCTATCATGTACAACATGCCTATCGAACTGCCACAGCCTCCCCAACAACATGTGGCACGCATCCATATGGATAATATCACAGAGTACCTCATCACAATAGCTTCTGATCTTGAACTTCACCAGGCACTGCTCATTGACCAAAACTTTGTGGTCTTTCTGCAACCAAGCAATCCAATATGGATGTGGATTCCTTTCCCTTTTAAGCTTCAACTTCGTAACCATCTCTTCTAACACCAGATTATTGGTGCTCCCACTGTCAATAATGACATCACAACATTTTTCTTCACACTTGCACCTTGTGCGAAATAGATTCTTCCTTTGTTCTGGTTCCTTCTCTTTAGTCACCAGGGCTCTTCTAACCACTAGGGCTTCTCCCCTTTCCGCATCATTTGAATGCTCAGATTGATCCTCCTCATTTGCATGTGTAACCCTTCCCCGACCTTTTGGCCTTCTGTCTGTCCTTCCTTGGTGTTGTGGACATTCATAGGCTCGATGCCCTTCTTACCACAATGGAAACAATTTCCTCTGAAACCACCTCTTTCGGGTCCTAGCCTAGATCTTCCTCATCCTCTACCTCTTTAATCACCACTATTTTGATCACAGGGGTGGTAGAAGCTATCATTCTTCTGGCTTTGACTGGTACCCACATCTTCATTTTTCCTTTCATCCTCATTTTGGCTTCTAGAAGATCTTCCACTACCCCTTCCGCTTTGACCTCCTCGTCCTTTTTGCTTGCTATCAAATCTTTTGTTCAGTTTCTCCTCAACTTTTAGAGAAAACTGGTACGCTTCCTCAATGGTGGTCATTCTGACTAGGCTTAGCTCCTCTTAAATGCTCGGTCGTAACCCATTAAGATAACGGGCTACCTTCTCCTTCTTGGCCTTTGCATGGCCTATTCTGATGATCATCTTGTGAAAATCTTCTATGTATTCTTTCACAGATCTACTTCCTTGCTTCAACCCTTGCAATTTCTTCAGCAAATCTAACTCGTAGTCCATTGGTATGAACTGCTTCTTCAGTTTCTCCACCATGCAATCCCAACTGCTAATCTTTCCTTTTCCTCTTCGATTTCTCTCCAATTGGACTTCTTTCCACCAAATATTGGCATGGCCCTTCAACTTCATTTTTGCAAACTTAACCCGATCTGGGTCCTCTACTTCTTCATACTCAAAATACTCTTCTAGCTCATTGATCCAGTCGATCAATTCTTCTAGGTTCAAACTTCCAGAATAACTGGGGACTTCTATTCTAGGCCTTTTTCCAATCTTTGAAATGGCCCTTATCAGCCGCATTTGATCCTGATCAATTGCTTCTTCTTCCTCTTCAATGTCTAAATCTTCCACCTCTTCTTCATCCTCGCTTTCTCCTCTCCTTCTCGAGTTTAACCCTCTTCTCATTTGTTCCTGCAATGCATCAATTTGTCTCTGGAGGGCTCTAAAACCCTCAACTGCCAATGGATCTCTTCCACCAGCATTTATACCAACTCTGGCACCGCCACACCTTCCAGGAATCATTCTTGGAGGAATCTTGAATATCTCGAACCCAAAACCACAATCGTGGTGCAAACTGCCTCACGATCAGCGATCTGTCCACATGCTCAAGAAAACCTACTCTGATACCACCTGACGAGGGAGCAAACCCGAGACACAGAAAATGATGCCAACAACCAGAGAATTTTTATTATTATTTAGAATGGAACTTCTTACATGCAGAGGATCACAAATCCTCAAGCTCTGCAATACATGCAAATTACATAAATTACAGAAAATTACAAAAGAACCCCTTTCGCAGCATGCGAACTCTTTTCCCCAAAAAGCTACCAAAAATTAGAAATCTCGCCCATAAATAGAGCTCCTTTCCAATTTGGAGCCAAAACAACATTCAAATTTGAGTTTTGGCAGTTTGGCGCCCAAATTACAATTTGAAATTCACATTTGAATTCACATTCAAAAATTAGCACATTTCTAAAAATGCACCAACTTCCAAAAGCCGTAACTTTTAATCCAGCCATCGGATTTTCAATGATAATACCTTTTCAGAAAGCTCTCAAAAAGACGATGTGGCGCAAATTAGGACCTATGACCAATACTTTTGGATTTTCGCAAATTTTCGGACCCATCCGGGGCCTCTAAGGGCCTCAAATTTGGCTTCGAATATTTTAATAGCTAAAGGGGTATTCATAAATGCAAAAACATCTAAGAAACAACCAACAGAAAATTAAAATCTTTCTTTTTTTTTGGGTGATGTAGGATTTCCCTCACACCATTGGATGCTCCTGCATCAATAATCAACAACTAGGGGACAGACAAGGAATTCAAATAGAAAAGACCCTCAAGCTATTATTGAGGAAGAGGCTTCCAGAACAACAGAATATGTTGCAGCAACCCCTAAAAATTTAGGTGAACAAGGCTTCCAATATGCTTTAGAATCATATGAAGAAAATGTCGAAAACCCAAATAGATTTCTTGCCACTGATTTTACAAGAATGCAAACGTTGTTTTGTCAACATATAGATAAGTTGGAGTCACCGACGATGTGTTAAGTTTTCCAAGAAATTTATATTGGAATAACTGTCTTTCGCATGCCCCAAGGTCCGGTTTACAATAGATGTAGAAAAGAAAGAGGAAATAATAGATTTTTGTACATAAATAATATGGACCCTAGTCCTCAACCAAGTGAACTCACAAACCTCACTCAAGTGGAAGAAATGTTGATTATGCATGTCAATCCAATTTTGCAAGTCACACATGCAACAGGTGGTCAATTTAAATATAAAAGGCCACAAATAAGCTTTCCACAAAATATAGAAAATGTGGCAAAAAAATTACCGCACCCTATTAAAGATCTTCCACTTATTATAGTTTGAAGAAAGGATCAACATGGCACAAGCTATAATTTCATAGTCAACAAAGAATGCATACATAAAGCACTACAATAAAAAATTGAACATGACAATTTCTAATATGATGTTACAATTGATCCAAATGCGCTTGAAAATATATCAACTAATTTAGATCAAAATGTTTTTGAACAAATCATAATAGTGCACATGGAATTTGATTCAGATGTCAACAAGGTTGTTTTTGTTGGTCAATTAATGGAAAAAAATGTGGGTAATATTATTGATCGCACTACATCAATGGCATCAAAACCACCAAATGCACAAAAAGAAATGGAGTTAATTTGTGCATGGGTGAACAATCCAAATATAGAGTTGACATCGATCATTGATTGGCCTACCATTGGAGGATCCCCAATAAATGAATATGTGAGCAGGTTTGTTTGATATGGCATTTCCAACATTATTCCCTGATGGAAAATGTGATTTGCTAGAACCACAACTACGAAGAGTATATCTTCACGAATTTTTCAAACACCTTTGTTACAAAGATAATCGCTTTGATAAGCATCCAAGGTTTCAGTATTACAGGATGAATATGATTATGAGGCATGGTGCACAAAGTTCATCATCAGGTTTTTGTTAAAAGAAGTCTATAGGACATGCCTATAAGGATAAGTGATCTACATGAAAACATGGAAAATATGCCACACTCTCGTTTGGAAGGCAAGTTGATGCAATTCAGAACTAGTTTGAGAGGTATGAGATCATATTGGACAAAGTGTCGAGCATAATTAACAGACATGCTTCATCAGATTGGCACACCAACTATATTTTTTACCTTGAGTGCAGCTGATTTTTATTGGCCAGATTTACATGCATTGATGCCCGGAACACCTCCTTCTAATCCACGAGAGGCACAAACATGGAAAAGGAAAAATATCATTGACTACCCTCACATTGTTACACAATATGCATTTATGTAACACATACTTCAAAAAAGAGATACTACAACAAGGTATGAATGTCAAATATTTTTGGTGTAGATATGAATGGAAACATAGAGGTTCAACACATGTTCATAGATTTATATGGATGCAAGGAGCACCAAATATTGATAATATTGATTGGACTAATCAAGAACAACTAAGAAATGTTGAAATTTATTTCCACTATATTATTCATGCATGGAATCCTAGAGAAGATATGCACCAACGAAACATACAGGTATGTTCACAATAATTTTAAAATTTGTGTTATCATCTATGTCTATTTTTCAAAATTATAATTATCAATTCATATATTATGTTAAACATTGCAGGCATTCCACAGTTTCTCTCAACATCCTTGTCTAAAAAACACTAGACAAATCATGGAAACAAATTTTAATGTTGACTATGAAGAGATACTAAACACTGTTGAGAGACACATGATGTGTAGAGAGGGTGCATGTCTAAAGAAAAAAGGAGGGAAACTTGTCCATAGGTAATTAGACAATTAAATCTTTATTCTTTGAACAAATATTAACAATTTGTTGGTTTTAGTGAAATATTAAATTTATAAAAGAATTGGTTGTTACTTGAATTGAAGGTATAATGCTCCATGGCCACTAAATCTAGATGAATCAAAAATATATGAAGATATACAAAATGGTGAAAAAATATTTGTACCATTAAGAAATGATGATAGGTTGAACACACACAATAGGTACATCCTCCAATTATGGAGAGAAAATATCGACTAGCAACCTATTCTATCCAAACATGCAGTAATTGAATACATTGCAAAGTATGTAGCCAAAGTAGAAAAGAGCTCAAAAACGTATCACCATATGTTAATGTGTTTAGCAAACATAGAGAACCCTGATGATTTAGCCTCAAGAGCTTATAAGAGGATTCTCACATAAACAATAGTAGAAAGGGATATTGAAGCTCAAGAAACAAGCCACATGCTCTTAGAACTTCCATTAGTAGACAGCAGTAGAAGGTTTATCAACTTAAATGTGTCAAATGAGTTCTTTAAACGTTGACTTTGAATGATGAAGATGATAATAAAGAACATACAATATCATTTATTGACACATACAAAATAAGGCCTTATAATATGGAAGTTGTATCATTTATCGATGTGGCAAGATCATGGATATATAATCCAAAAATCAAAGGAGAAAACAAATGGAATACAAGAAAAACTACAACTGTCCTAAGAGTGTTTCCTAGATTTTATTTGATTCCTACACGTGACTCTGATAAATGGATAGAATTTTTCTTTAGTGAGTTAATACTTTATAAACCATTTCAAAACATTCAGAGAGATATTGGACATGAGAATGAATCCATAGTGGCAAACTAGGACAACTTCAGTTATAATCAATGGCATTTACAACAAACAGTACCATCAAAAAACAATGAAAATATTAGTGACTCTGAATCTAAAGAAAATGACAATGCTCAAGGAACCACTATAGAGAATGAATGGGAAATTATATCTCGACTTCATCATGGCCAAATATTGCAAGTTTCAGAGATAGATATGTTGGGAAGAAGAGATATAGACAGACATACAGATTAGTGTCAAGGATTTTAAGGTCACGATTATACAAATCAAGTGATAAATTTTGTTAACAACATGAAAGTTAATGGTTGCCTCATTTATGATGATATTCCACAATACATTGACTATGGAAATCTCAGTGAATGACAACATAAAGTAGTCAGCATTGTCACGTCGCATTACCAATCACATGAAAATACATTGCTGCTCTACATAATAATTCAAGGAACTATAGGCATAGGTAAGCCTTATGTGATTGGTGTGATTACTTAAGCTCTAGAAAAATTATCTTTTCCCAATCAATCTCCTCTATGTCTACTTGTGTCGACTAGAGTTGCAGCATTCAACATTGGCGCTTCAACAGTTCATTCAAAATTAAGAATTCCAATAAGAGATTTTAATGAACTAGAAGGGACAAGACTTACAACTTTCCAAGAATATATGTCACATGTCAAATACATATTGATAGATGAAATGAGTTTCCTTGGAGAGAGGTTACTTGAAAACATATATTCCAAGCTTCAACAAGCATTTCCAGAAAATGCTAATCAAAGCTTTGGAGGTAAGTTTTCAACTCAAATTGTTAACATTATTTACTTCACATAATACATCATTTTATTCAAATTTATCATAATTCCTCTTGTACAATACATAATTAACAATATGTTTATTTTTTATTTTAGGCATATTTATGATTTTAGTTGGAGACTTGGTGCAATTTCCTCCAGTAAATGACAGAGGTCCATATGAAAGTAGAAGGCGAGCAAAGCTACTATGGGAAGAATTCAAAATGGTTGTTACAATGGATAACATTTTTAAACAAGATGGACAAAACAAAGACCAACAAATATTTCATGAAATTCTAACAAATATCAAAGATGTAAACCCTACAATTAAGGATTGGATGTTATTTATATGATGATATCAAATGAAAAGATGAGTGCATTGGGGAATGAATAATTTGAAGATAGTGTTCATTTATTTTCAATGAATGATAATGTTCATACTCATAATAGAAAAAATTATATACATTATCAAATCCAATTGCACGAAGCATTGCTACCAAATTTGGAAGCCTTAGTGTCATTGAAGGAGGTGCAAATGATGAACTCGATATGGAATTACTCCTTAGTATTAATGCAAGAGTGATGTTAACATCCAACTTATGGATAGAAGCAAGACTTTTCAATGGAGCACTTGGATATGTATGAAAAATTGTATATACACCTGGAATCAGACCACCCCAACCACCAACGTATGTACTTGTTGAATTTGATAGTTACTTTGGAATACCTTTCGATGATCGACACCCACATACAGTACCAATGGAAACAATCCAAAGGGGTAGGACATGACAAATAACATTACAATTAGCATGGGATCTGACAATACACAAGTGACAAGGATTAACTCTACAAAAAGCCACAATTGATATAGGGCATACTGAAAGAATTGGATTGACATTTGTAGTGATTTTGTGTGTAAAGTCTTTGGAAGGACTATGAATTATGCCAACATTCACGTATGATAGATATGAAAAAATGAAGAAAGGAAAGCAACTTGCGAAGAGAAAGGAAAAATAAATGAGGCTTCAAGCCTTGGAAATTAAATAATTTAACATATATTCTTAAATTATTCATTTCTATATTTTGTAATGTCTTCAATATATAATTATCTTCATAATATATTATCTGATTATTTTTTTGATACATAATATGCAACAGAGTTGCATGGATTATATTAGAAGCAAAAAAAAATTGCATCCTTTGTACCCATAGAAATATTGGGCAATGTCCAACTGGCATAGAATGCACATTACAATCATAACAAAAAAAATTCCAAAATTTTCCAAAATTTCACCACCTCCAGTGGACTCGTGTGTCAATCTCGTTGGTACAACGACAGTCTCCTAGCCCAGACAAAAAATGCATCCATCCACCCACCCATTCTCGTCCATCATTCATCTTCATTGTAGAACCTGGTGGACTCCACTAGTTCCGTGAACTCCCGACACCACTAAATGCCCACTACCTTGTTCAAGCCCAGCCTCCTACATAGGAAATTGTAGCCAATAGTTTCCCAGTGCCTATGACGCACCAGGCCCTCCACATTTAGGTTCATGATGAAGGGAAGCCACTCCACCTCCACTCCTTGCAGTAACATTTTGTCAATATCATCCGACAACAAAATCCAAACTCCCAACTGGACCACCACCATCGCGTCCACATCATCAACTAGTATTGTTGCTTTGAATACCATCCTTAGTAGCAACAAACACAGTAGCTTCGAGAGGTTTAAGTCTAGCAGTGATGCAAGGAATCGTGATGAAATATCAGAGTTCACCCTCATCCAGTTGTTTGAGAAGTAGAATTTCTTCCTCATCACCATCCTCACTGCCTCAAGACATAAAATGTCTTTGTTAAGGCATATTTTCTTAAGCCTCTAGTCAGTAATGAGTCCTAAGAAGGTTGATTGCTTCTTGGAGCACCTTAGCCTAATTGGAGTATCCATCAGGTTTTGAGCACAATTGAGAAGTTCTTCGCAAGATATAGGTGTTTTCCATTGAATTGATTGAAGAGCCAACTAGCCACATTAATTCTCTTTGCCTCCATCCCCACTATCAAATATTTTCATATGGCTCCCTGAAGGTGGAATTAAATTTCCTTTGGGAGGGGATTGCTTCACTCTCCAAATGTTTGCTTTTGGAGAGGCTCGATCGTATGTTGTCATCATTTTCGATTCATTCACATTTCCTCCCATGTCTAATCCACCCTTACTGATACCACCAAATCATGTGAATAATTTCTTCAGCAACCGAATTTGGAATTCATTAAATGTTCATGTCCATGGTTGCATATTTGTCTCATGCGATTGATCTCCTTTCCTATTTGGATGGTAAGAACAGGAGTTTTGTGCCAAGGCTTGTCAAATCTCCTATCCTCGGGAACTATAACGGCCATACGAGTGGATTTCCTTGATAGTAGTGGTGATGTGTTGACTGACGTCATCTCCTTCTTGTGGGAATGCTCATGAGCCCAATCTGGCCACAAGGCTCAAACAAATACATTATCTGATTATTATTGTATATTATTAACTTCAAATTAAATGGACATCTTCAAATATACTATGTGCTAATATCTTATTTAGATTATATGTTTATATATAACCTTTTCAAATATAAATTGAATATTAATATTATTGTATCAAATAATGATTTAAAATTAATAATAAAATATTAATATTAATAGTATAGATTAATATTTAAAAGATTATTATATTAAACTATAATATAAAATTATAGAATATTATTATGAATAGAATGATAATATTAATAGTATTAATATTTAATATTATTTTAATAATATAATATAATAAATTTAATATTGATAATAATATTATCAATAGGTAAAATAATTTATTAATTCATTATATTAATGATAATATTATATTATACAAAAATATTATTGATAATATTAATTACGCTGTGAGAGGCGTAACCTACAGTGATAACATCGTGTTAAAAAAATGTTAACTTAAACAAATTAAGAGCCGACAACTAAAGATTTTTATTAAATATGATATCTTTTCGAATAGTCATAACTTTTTGAACTAATATACATAGCAAGTAAAAAAAAATGAATGTGTTGATTCAAAAATAAATTATTACCACAGATACAAAGAACCCATTAAGCCTAATTTTTGTTTCTTCAATCTTTGTTTAATGAATTTATTAAACATAAATTAATGTTTCACATGTAGTACTAAATTATTTAATTTTGATATGATATGGTTAAGTTTTATAATGTGATAAATTAAGGTAAATTCTTTGTATGCAACATTAAGGTAAATTCAGGTAAATTCAATGTGAAAAAGGTAAATTTATAATGTGAACTCATAAAATTGGTATCATATCATATAATATGAACTCATAAAATTAAGTAAATTCTAATAAAGCTTCTTTAATCTTTTTAATAAATTTACACTTTTTCTTATATAAGAATCAAATTTCATATGTTACTAATAAATTTACACTTTTTCTTATATAAGAATCAAATTTCATATATAAGATTTATAAATATTTGTAGTTTATTTTAAATTTTTTGAATTTTTTAAAATAGTTTGTAAAAGTTTGAAGTATTATTTTGTTATTTTAATCAAACTTAATAGTTATTTTCTAATCTACATTTGAGTTACTTATAATGTTATGTATGAAATTTTGTAAAATTTTAATTGTTAAGTAAATATTTTTCTTATAAGGTTGTTTGAGAGTTGAATAGTTAGAGGAGTAACAAATTAAAATTAAAAGTGAATATTACTATGATATGGTACGTGTAGAAAATAAATAAATATCATAAAATGTTTATATAAGCTAACAATTTACTTTTTATTTGTAGGTACAATGCACCATGGCCATTACATCTAGATGGATCAAAATTATTTGAAGATCCAACCACAGGAGATAAAGTATATGAACCTGCAAGAAATGATGATCGAGTAAACACACATAATCATAATATACTTCAGTTATGGAGAGAAGATGTAGATTGGCAACCAGTTCTTTCAAGACATGTAATAAATTGTATTGCAAAGTATGTAGCAAAAGCATAAAAGAGTTCAAAAACTTATCATCAAATCTTAATGTGACTTGCAAATATTGAAAACACAGATGAAGCATCATCAAAGGCGTACATGAGACTTCTAACAGAAACCCTCATTGAGAGAGACATTGGAGCACAAGAAACATGTCATATGTTATTGGAGTTGCCATTGGTAGAATGTAGTAGAGTATGTGTTACATTAAATGAGAGGTGTTCAAGCCAGTGCTAAAAAATGAAGAAAATGATGATGATGGACATCTAAAACATTTCATTGATGGATACATGGACATACCATATGCAATGGAAAGTATCACACTTATAGATGCAACTAGATCTTGGACATATAATCCCAAAAGAAAAAGAGATAACAAATGGGAACCAAGGACTATGGCAGTTATTGTAAGAGTGTTTCCAAGATTTACCACCATACCTACATGTCAATCAGAAAAGTGGGTTGATTTTTGTTGGTTATTGTTGTACAAGCCATTTCATAATATACAAAGGGATATTAGACTTGATGATAATACAATTATGTCAAATTGGGACTTACTCAATAATGATCCATGGCATTTAGAATGAAGAATTATTTCAAATGAAACTAAAAATCACAATGATTTTGAAGATGAGGATAATTTACCAAATGATCAAAATATAATTGAACATGAGTGGGAGATCATATAAAGATTACACTATGGACAGATTATGGGTGCAACAAAAATAGATATGTTAGGAAGAAGAGATATTGATAGAAAAACTCCATGGAGTGTTGAATATCAAGGAGAAGATTACACAAATAATGCAATAAATTTTATCAACACTATGAAAGAAAATGGCTTACTGATACCTGATGATATGTTGTCATCTATATCATATGGAACATTAGGTGCTAAGCAAAAAAAAGCACTTGATATTATTATGTCACATTATAATCAACAAGATAATGTCATGCCACTATACATGATAATTCAAGGAACAGTTGGAACAGGTAAATCATATTTGATTAATTCAATTTGTCAAACTCTTTATGATGCATCACAGCCAGAACGTTCTCACTTATTATTACTAACACCAACTGGAGTTGCAGCCTTTAACATTGGTGCATCAACAATTCATTCAACTTTAAGAATACCTATTGCAGATTTTGTTGAATTAGAAGGAACAAGGCTCACAAGTCTTCAAGAAGAAATTCAACATATAAAATACATATTAATCGATGAAATGAGTTTTATTGGATAAAATTTGTTACAAAATATTAATTCAAGACTACACTAGTCTTATCCTAAAAAAATAAACATGAGTTTTGGTGGAAGATCAATCATTTTGGTGGGGGATTTGGGATAACTACCTCCTGTAAGTGACAAACCACCTTATGATAGTAATGTACATGCAAAACTATTATGGGAAGAGTTTAAGATAGTTGTTACTTTGGATAAGGTGTTCAGACAAGAAGGTGAAAGTGAAGACCAAAAAAGGTTTCGCCAATTACTCACAAATATTAGAGATGCACATCCAACCATAGATGATTGGAAATTATGCATGACAAGAATAGATGCTTCATTACATCCAACAATTAAGGAGGAGTTTGATAATAATATTCATCTATTTGCAACAAATGATAATGTACATAGCCATAACAAAAAAAAATTGCATTCATTAAGAAGACCAGTAGCCCATAGCATTGCAACCAAAGAAGGTAGCGCTAATCCAGCAAAAGGTCAGAATGATGGATTGGATATTGAATTATTAATTTCAAAGGATACAAGGGTCATGTTAGCATCTAATTTATGGATAGAAGCAGGTCTTGTGAATGGATCTTTAGGATACATCAGAAATATCATATACAAACTTGGATGTGGCCCACCAGATCCACCTACATATGTTATGGTTGAATTTGATAATTACTCTAGAATTCCTTTTGAAGATGCATCGCCAAATTTAATTCCAATTTCACCAATACAAAGGTGTCGCACACGTTAATTGCCCCTACGATTGGCTTGGGCACTAACGATCCACAAATCACAAGGATTAACTCTTTCCAAGGCAACAATTGATATAGGACCAAGAGAAAGGGCAGGATTAACATTTGTTCCTATATCACATGTTAAGTCTTTGGATGGAATTAGAATCTCACCACCGTTTACATATGATCGTTATGAAAAAATGAAGACATGAAAGCAACTCGCCAAAAGAAAAGCAAAGGAAGAAAGACTAAAATCTTTGGAAACATAACATTAATATGTGATGTATATATTTTTCAAGTGAACTCTTCTATTAATATTGATATTAAATTTTTGGTATAAAAGATGAATTGTCTCATTCATTATGAATTCCTATTGTACACATCTCTTTGTGCATTTGAATAAATATGATATGAATCATGATTTGTAAAGTATTATAATTCTTTATTTAAAACAAAATATGTGATTAATTATTATTTTACATTGCACGTTGCGGATGCTGCTAGCTTAGATATCTTATATACATCTATCTAAAATACACCGAGAGATATCAGTCTTGAGATGCCTATCTTTTCTCAATAACAATTTAAAATAGGCGCCTCAGGACTAATATCTCTCAGCGTATTTTAGATAGATGTATATAAGATATCTAAGCTAGTATTATTAAATTATTAAAATAATATTAGTAATGTAATATTAGTATAATATTAATATGTATTATTATTAAAATATACTAATTTCATTAATAAATTAATATTATTATTATAATAATAATATTATTATAATAATATTTATTAATATATACTATTGGTACATTATACTTAATGTGCATATTATATTAAACAATTTAATATTTTAATAATATTAATTATTACAATTTTAATAATATGAAATGAAATTATTAATATAATTATAATAATATAATATAATAATATTTAATATTATTATATTAATACATTATACTTAATGAAAATATAATATTGAATAATAAATATTTTGACAGTTATGTTGCCGCTGTAAACTAGCTTATCTATCTTAATATATTAATCTATATATTATACACCAAGAGGTATCATTTTCAAGGCGTATTTTTTCATTAAATTCAAAAATAGCAAAAAAAATAATAATGAAAAAATACACGATACCTCTCGGCGTATAATATATAGATTAATATATTAAGATAGATAAGCTAGTTTAGTGGTTGCAAATACTAGGTGCTTTCATTTTAGTTTACTATATCATTTATATTTATGTTATTTTCCTTGCATTGTATCCCATTAAAACACACACACACGTAATATTGTTGGATGTGGTGATGATATTCCTTCTACATGTCTTTTCGATAACAAATCCCAAGCTCATTCAATATTATACATCAAATTTATTGTACTCGCATTCTGTGATAATGATATTACTTTATAATGATACCTCTTTAATTATTTGCGAAAATATTAATGATGACGATATTACTTTTCAATAGTACATCTTTAATCATTCATGAAAATAATAATGATGATGTTACACCTTTTTATTCTTGAGATAATGTTCATAATGTAAAAAAATTCCTCTTATTATACTTAGAAATTAGGAAAATCCAAAACACAAAACCTATGAGCAAGTCCCATCTCTTTTTCCATCTAATCGTGACTTGACCAAATAAGGCAAGCAAGTAGAGAAATTAAAGTCATAGGTGCGTCCTTGATACGCAAAATTGGTGCCTCAAAATTCAAAGTAACCCACGTGAAGATGTGGAAGAGAAGTTACCATATTAGTCAAAGCATTTATTTCTCATTTAGGTGATGTTACCTTTTCAAGGTTTAGGGATGGAATTTAGGTCCTGAACCTTATACTTCTAAAAATACAATCACATAATTAGGTCAGCTGTTACCATCCAATTTTGGTTTGGTTATTCTTCTAGCATAATAAATGAATCTATAGTCATTTATGTATTATGTATGATATATTTTTAATTTTTTTGTTATATTTGTCAATATGTTAATTTATCATTAAACGATAATTAAAATTTATTTTTCAATGATTCAACAATGGTTTGCAAACATGAGACTTGTTTCAGGCTCAAATCTCATATTATATGTAGCCCATCAGCTAAATATAAGATAATATGCATGCGTTCCGAATTTAATGGAATGCACTTCAATTGAATTTGCACTTTTCATAATTAATACTTTGTGTAATTTAAAAGTTCTAAATTTATTAAGTTATGTATTATTGACTAGTATTAATTATCATATAATTATATTATATTTAAATTATTAATCAACAATTAACATTATTTGAACTAAATCTAATACTATATTATAATGTATTAATAAATGATTAAATTATTTGTTAAGTTATAATTAAAATTAAATGGTTTTCTATGATTTATCTAAGATAAATAATCAAATAATAAATATAATTTTAGAATTTAAAAGTTGGAAGTAATAATAGATAATATATTAATAGGCATACAACAGATTCACTGCTAGCAATTCACCACAAAAAAATTCATCATATTAATATTTTTTAATATATGAAAAATTAATTTTCCATGACGGTGAATTCCTGGTGGTGAATTTTACTTGAGGTGAATTTTTCATGATGGTGAATTTTTCTATGGTGAATTGTTGGCCGTGAATTTTCCTAGAGCCATACTAATAATTGTAGAATTTAAATAAATAAAATGAGGTACTTAAATTGAATTTCAATGAAAAGATGTCCAAAGTTTATTTGTCCAATTGAACCTACGTGGGATTTTATGTCTAAATTTTTTGATTGTGAACTTTTCATTCACAACTGTACATTTGTGGGTTTTCTTCTTGCATCTACCTTTACAAAATTTTGGTCTACATCTACACTCGTGGGAACTTGGAGGTTGTTTAAACTTTACATACTTTTGTTTTGCATCTACACTTGCAAAATTTTGATGTGTGATTACACTTTTGCATCATTGCAATGATTTAGTTTCTAAAAGTGTCAAACTCTTGATCAATTGAACTTCATCTAATGTTGGTTGAACTTCCACACATAGAGATATAAAGGGGGAGGAAAATGATGGTTGGGGGGGTGGTAATGGGAGAAGATAAGTTCATAATAGAATGGTGGAGGTTGAGGGGCATATAAGCAGAGAGATTAATTATACTCTTGAATTAGAATTTAGATACTAAGCATTAGGATTTAAATTTGATTATTTTATAAATGTTTACTTTGTGTTGAATAAAGTATAATTGGTTGTGGTAGGATGGTTCGCTAAAACCTCCTTACCTCAATGACATCAATAGACTTTATCATATTTTTACCTCATATAAGAGGAAAGAGTTATATTTTGTGGTTGTAGACTGTTTGATGAAATGTGTAAACTTCATCTCCATATCCACTAATTTTAAGGTGCAAAAAGTAGCAAAATATTTCATAAAGATATTTCACCTACATTGGTTACCTCATACCATTGTTAGTGATCAATATGCATACTTTATGACTACTTTCTGGAATGAGTTATTCAAGTTGACAAATATAGAGTTGACTTTGAATACTAATTATCATTCCTAGACTGATGGCTAAACTAAGTAGTAAATTAGTGGGTAGAGGGGTACTTGTAAAGTTTTACTATAAATCATTAAAAAAAATTAGTGAAATAGCTCTATTTAGGGTAGTATTGTTATAATACTAGGTCCACCACATATTGATTGGCATGTATTTTTTCATGGAACTATATAAGTATGACACCTGATTTTACCAAGTTGAATCTTCTAGAGACAGAGGTGTCTACAACTAATGATTTCATAGAGAATAATAGGCAATATCTAACAAGTTTATATAATCATTTATTTGTGCTAAAAAATGACATAATATCTATGTTAATAAACATTGTGCACTTAGAGATATTTTCAGGTGGGTGACATGATTTTCCTTAGGTTATAACCTTATGATAAATCTTCTTTGAAGATGAGTGGCGAAGAGAAGTTATGGACCTTATAGAGTGATATGACACATTGATGAGGTGAAATATGAGCAAGAGCTTCCTTCTATCAACTAGATTAACATCTTTCATGTGTCAAGTTTAAGAAAGGTAGTGGGTCAACAATTGATACCTTCAACTAGTTCACCACCCTTGATGATGTAAGCATATTAGTCATAGTATTGAATTAGATCCTCAAGATGAGGAATCATGTGCTAACAAAGTACCTAATATAGTGATATGATTATCTCTTAAGGATCTACTTGGGAGACAATTACTATCTTGGATCATCCAACATTATCTTATTTGAGGGAAAGTAATTTTTAGGAGGGAAGGAATTTTGATGTGCCTTTATAAAATATATTTGGATCCATGCCCAATTCACCTATTTATTGACGAATGATGTAGTGAGTAGATGTTTATGTATAGGAGAAATAAGTATGAGTGGCTATATGCACTTGTTTCATATAATTTCAATGTGAATAAAATGGAAATTCCTATATTTTGGGGTTCTTCCTAAATTTTAGGAGATGGGAGTTATATTTGAGATGTCTCAGTGATTCTTTAAGGGGTGTCATATTCTATTATAGATTTAATTTGGTGTAGTTCAAAGTTATATTAAAGATTTTCATTGGAGATTATGATTAGATTGTTTCTAAGAGAGATCTAATCCTAATTTATAGACTATATTTGAGGGGGTGGACACTTCATATAGTAGAATGTATGTATTCATTAGATTCAAGTTTGAGACTTCTAATCTAGGCTTTAATAATTTAGATATACGAGATTCCAATCTCAAGTCATGATGCAATCTTTGGGCAAAGGTATGGTATTGTTATACCTAGTGAATTCAATTCAACTTAATGTCATTTTGGATACCTTGGAAAAATAAAAAACTTAAGACCCAATGAAATATTTCAATGCTTAAAGTTATGAAATTTAGGATGAATGGGAATAAATTTTAATACATCTAATGTATTAAAATGGTTTTGGTGACAAAGAAAAGAGAGAAGTGGTTAGATAATAGGATATTTTTGGTGAAAGGAAGGCATCTTTTACATTTGATAAAAACTATTTTATTATTCTTGAGAAATAAAAATAGAAGCTTGTTTATTTTAGGATGAAAAGCTTTAGATCTCAAAGTTATAGGTATAACTAATTGATATTGAGGGGAAATTCATATAGGTTTTGTATAGGTGCATTTAGAGGGATTTCAATTGAATCTTTTGGTGAAAGAAAGGCGTATTTTGTATCTTATTTCCCAAGGTCCTAATCCCATTTTTCTAAGTACTAATAACCTATTCCCCTTCCCCGTTCATATGATTTAATAAATATTAATTTATTAAATATTCTTTTTCCCACTCAACCACATAAAATTAATAAAAAGAATTACAAAATTCTTTTTATTTTCCACCTTCCATTACATAGCTATCTCCCACATATATCAAAAGAAATATATATATATATATATATATATTCAACTACCGTCCATCTCTCAACTACCCAACCAACTCAATTCTCACCCTTGATCTCTCAAAATATCATAGCCATTAATCTCTCTACTTAGAAGTCTATAACTTTAGTCTTCCTAAGCCACTTTCATATACAAAATTTTTATTACATCGTTATGTTGTCAAAGTAACTATATTCCTTCATCTTGAAGCATATCCACCTTTTGGGTGCAAGGTACAATAGAATTTGTATGGTAAAATGTGTTTATTTGTTATATTTGTTTTTATGATTTCTCGCTCAATTTGAGGTGATAATTAACTCTAAAAGAGGGTTTTAATATTTATTTTTGTTTCAAATGTTTTTCTATATATATGTATATATTGCAGTGTATGAAAAATGAAACTTGCATAAAGTATATTAACTTTTGAGGTCAATTATCCACATGTACATTAAGATGAATCAACAGTCCTAAGAATTGTTCATTATCATTTTTTATAATGCAAGAAATGATAAATAACAACATAAACTAGTCTATTACAAAAGCTAAATATTAAATTATTACAAATTGGTGAAATTAAAAATCTACATAGAAATTATTATAATGAAATTTTAATAGAAACATAAAGTACAAGTTATGACAATGATATTATAAGTTGTAGAGAAACTTAACCTCGGACTCCAGTGCCTAGTGTAGACATCCTTGGGGTGCGTTGTCATCCGATACAAAGATGATACAAAAAGTACATAATGAACATAATATTATCCTATACGCATGAAAATAGAAATATTGATTTATTTATTTTTTGTAACTTAGAGGTATCCCCAACCCTCATGTCAAGTGCTTGGATTTGCGACTCCACCCACCCAACGAGCTCCACCACCCTTGCCCTAGTCTTACTTTTTGTCAGGTTTTGGGGGGCGAAGGCGAGAGTAGTCCTCTGGGGGCACGGACCGCACCCAACATGACCTGTACCAATTTCATTCGGGAGTGTGAGTCGATCTCGGGACCTATATGGAACGAACCCAAAGCCCTTAACCAACCATGCTACCCATTCGGGTCAAAAGTACTGAATTTAAATAGCATAAGGCATGTTAAAACATTAAAAATGATAGTTTAATTTAATTTATTGAAAATAATGTCACTATTGTTTAGAAATATGTGATGAAAATTCTTTTTTATTTTATTTTGGAATTTGCATATTAGTGCACATTTTGGATGGGGTTTTTCCATAACTCTATACCCTCCATTGTTGTGAATGATACATTATGTGACGAGGATAAAATTATTTCACTAACCCATAACATTGTTGGACGTGGTGATGATATTCCTTCTACATGTCAATATTATACATATCAAATTTATTGTACTCACATTCTATGATGACGATATTACTTTATAATGATACCTCTTTAATTGTTTACAAAAATATTAATGACGACGATATTACTTTATAGTGATGCATCTTTAATCATTCACCATAATATTAATGATGATATTACACCTTTTTATTCTTTACATAATAATAACATCATTAAATTTAGTAAAAAATTCCTCTTATTGTACTGAGAAATTCGGGAAAAATCTATGACCAATTTCCATCTCTTTTTAATCTAATTATGACTCGGGTGTGATTGACCAAATGAGTCGAGCAAGGGGAGAAATTAATGGTGCGTCCTTGCTACGCAAAATTGGTGCCTCAAAATTCAAAGCATTTATTTCTTTGTTTCGAGACATTTAGGTGATGTTACCTTTTCAAGGTTTAGGAATGGAATTAGGTCTTTAACCGTTCCGCATTATACTAGCTTAAAAAAAAAATCACATAATTAGGTCAACTGTTACCATACTACTTTGGCTTTGGGTATTTTTCTAGCATAATAAATGAATCTATACTCATATATATATATACTTTGGCTTTGGGTATTTTTCTAGCATAATAAATGAATCTATATATATATATATATATATATATATATATATATATATATATATATATATATATATATATTTTGGTTATATTTGTCAATATTTCTCTGTCAATTTGTCGAATGTATTTTTTGTTGTAGTATATTTATTTGTTTTTATATACGATAAATATCAACTAGCACTTATATCTAAAGGATGTTTAAGGTTTACATCGATAGAAAATTATATGCATGTTAATATGTTAGAGAGTACGTGTTTGTTCATGAGTGTGTATGGATGCCATGTACTGCAAATTCTAGTTGTGTGTGGTTGGATTAAACAATTAACAATAAGTGCTAAATAATGGAATGAAATAAACTTAGACAAATCTAGATTTTTTCCTTAATGAAATTAAGTATTATCTGATTTTGAAATATTTGCATATAGATTTAAAACATAAAGCAATGCAAATGAAAAAGAAAGTTGCCATCAATTGACCAAAAAAATTGCAAATGGAAATAGAATGTTCTCATCCAACTAGAAAATCAATATTTATTGGGATTTTACATGATAAGTGAGATTTTGGAGGTTTTTACCATTAAATGACAGTTGGTTTACCATTAAACTACAATTAAAACTTGTTTTATGGTGACTCAAAGTGGTTTGCAGGCATGAGACTTGTTTCAGGCTCAAATCTCACACTATATGTAGCCTATCGGCTAAATATAAGATAATATGCATACATTTTGAATTTAATGGAATGCACTTCAATTGAATTTGCACTTTTCATATTTAAAACTTTGTGTAATTTTAAAAGTTCTAAATTTCTTAAGTTGTGTGTTATTGACTAGTATTAATTATTATATAATTATATTATAATTCAACGATTCATATTATTTAAATTAAATCTAATAGTATATTATAATGTATTAATAAATTAATTAAATTAATTACTTATTTGTAATTAAAATTAAATGGTTTTTCTATGATTTATCTAGGATATTTAATCAAATAATAAATAAGAGTTTAGAATTTAAAAGTTGCAAGTAACAATAGATAATATACTAATAATTGTAGAATATAAATAAATAAAATAATGTACTTAAATTGAATTTTGGTGATATATATTATTCAAGATGTCAAAATTTTATTTGTCAAATATTTTAAATAGTAGGGTCTTGTCTAGATAAATGTCTCAATATCTCTGAGCTTATTCTATTTTGTTTAGGTTCAAATTTACACTTACAAAAATGATCTTTGCACCTACCAAATTGATTTGGCACAAGAAGGTTCAACCTATGAAAACCATAACACCACCTATATTGTTGAAAAATGAACAATCGTATATACACAATTGTAAACACTAAAATAATTCTAGAGAAACACCCTAATTGGAATCAAACTCTAAGAAGAATGAGCAGAGCTCCTCATGCCACTAATCCACACATATATAATGGTTTTACATTGCTCATGTCTTATGATACCAAAATATACAATGCATTAAAATAATATGACTTGCAACAACTAACTCTTGATATCAACATTTGTCCTAGGCATGGACATAACTAATAATGTTCCACTATCACATGAATGAAGATCTTAGATGCATTAAAAGTGCATGCCCAACATGCATCATGTGAAAGAGATTAAAATATTATCCTACTTACAATCTCACTATCTAATAGTTAAATGGATATCAATAAAGCTATCCCAAACAACCATTGAACATAAGGTATTTTACACACATTTATTGGCCTTCTCTCCTCAATAAACAGTCACAAACATGCTTTGACATTCCAAAATTTCTCTATTCTACACAATTTCTTCCAAAAGAAAACATACTATCTAAAACATGAAGAGATGTTACCTTTCTCTTTACCAATAACTAATCTAATTTTTCTCTCTTTCTTTTCTTGAAAAATAGTTACAAAAATGATCCATTTCAGCCTCATACTCCTATGGAGTAGATAACAAATTGAAACAATATGAAATGATATTTTATTTACGTATATTATAATCATTTAAAATATAATAAATCATGTGGAAGTCATCAAAATATTCATTGATTGTTCTGCTACACTACCAATTAACTATAGTGCAAGAATATTGATAAAACACATGTCAAAAAGGAAATCATTATTTATAGTTTTAACAGCGGTTTCCTACTACAAAATTAGACCTTATATATTGGCAAAGATATGTTACAACAATCATAAAAAAAATTGCTTATAACAAACTCATAATTTTTAGACATGCCCAACTTCTAGTGATCAAGGTTGATCCATTTTCCATCCCATTCATGATGATGTATCATGTAGTGTGATCTAAATTATTGATGCAAAATAATATATATAGTTTCTACCAAAAACATTATAATTTATTTTATACATTATGAAAATATTGTCATTAATCTACAAACAATCTAAAATGTGGGCATCATTCGTTTCCTTTTTCAAAGCCTATAATACTCCTAAAATTAACATGCAAATGTATAACATGCCCAACTGAATTTTCCTCAAAAATTAAATAAAATTGACATTATGAATATAAAATTTATGACATAAATCCCATAGCTATTTTTATTTAGCAATTTCATGTCCATAAATTTAAAAAAAAAATTGAATATATATTCATTTCCAAATGTCAATAGTCAGTTACAAGGTTTGACTTGAAATTCAAACGCCTCAAAGTCAATACATCAATTACATCATTTACATCAATGATACAAGTACATAAATTAGGATTCCAATATAATTCCTTTATGATAGCTCGCCTCCACTGGTGGACAAGAACATGGTTGAGGTGTTTTTCCATCCAACCATGAAGCAATGCTTCCTCGAAATTCTTCAATCTGTCGAAGAATACCCGACCTTGCACAAAACACTTAGTAAGAGATGCCTGGTTTGCAAGGTGGAATTTGTGAATTCCTAACTACATGCATTTCTATCTATTGTTAGAATATGCAAGTTCCATGTTAGGTAATAAATGAAATAACAAAGAGAGGATAAATATTAAATAGTCTTATTTTGTAATAATAATAAAAATGACTCCAAAGCTTGGCCAAGCTCATGCTACATAAAATGCAACTCAGGTTAGATTTGGAAAAGCAGATCTACACTCTCTAGCACCCATTCTCGGAAGAAAAGATCATCTTAGCAAGGGGTATCCCTCCCTTTTAGACCATCTATTAGAATCATATTCTAGTGTGCTACAATCTACCATAATACTTTTTTGTATCATTCCATTTCATTATCATCAACAATTATTCCATCTAAAATCTAGTATAGTCATTCATCTGCTCATCATACAACTATTTTTCCATTAAGATTTGTATTGCAATTCAACATTGTTCCATATCTAGAGTTCTTTACTTTACAAATGAAATTAAACAATCGTAATAAATGAGTAATTCAAGATAAAATCAGTAGATATACCGCATGTATCTGCATGTACATAAATGATGCATTTATGCATGTACACATATATGCCTAGAAATAACACATAATGGAATATGTGTATACATTTTGAATATTAGAAGAAAAATATACCTTGCATATAGGTTTTCCATATTCAGATAAAGTAATAACTTCGTTCTAGTGTTCCATTTGATCTTTCAATAACAACCAGTCTCGATTTAAGTATAATAAAAAACACTAAAATAACAGTTCACTTGTCTCTTGTATGGATCATATATCAATTTAAAATGAACATGGATGATTTGTAAGACTAAAAATAAATAGTTTGAGAGAACAATCAAAATTTTACTAAATATATAAATATATCCTTCAATTCGCACAAATGTTGCGTTTTATATTCGTTCATTTTCTGACCAAAATAAGTCCACATATCATTTAGTTGCGTTCTATATTTGTTCATAAGCATTTGTTTTAAAGAAAATCAAAGCACTATAATGTTGGTTGCTCTATTCTAACAACAATATTAAACACATGGGAGCCGATAAGCATGATATCATGATATCAGTGAACATCATGCACCTTCATTTTTACTTGTTAATTATTGTGCTATGGTTCGGTAGATCATAGTGAAGGCACCATTCATTAATAAGCATCAAGTAAATACAATATAAATATCTATCGACCCAAATTTATATAGTGAATTTTAAATGACAGTGAACATATATATACATATATATAAATAAGAATATCAAAATATCTCATAAGAGAGTAACGAGTCAGTTAACTCGTTATAACCCACGGCCTGAGATGGTTGAACATAGGTGACACAACAACCACCTTAAGCATTTGTTCAACATTATACACGTTCGGCTGAGGGTTATCCATGGAAGGTTTTGATCATTCCTAACCCCCATGACAAGACTATTGATGGCTTATGAAATAGAAAGGAATGATAAGTATAACGTTCGGCCCATGCTTTTAGCAGGGCTTGATTCACACATTCACCTCATCGAAATGGTGGGTGTGATAACAAACACAGTCAACATAATGCATGTCATTCATTTGTAGAAAGGGTAACAAGGCGATATGAATCGCTCGGCTAGCATTAGCTAGAAGTTTACAGAGCTCATAAAGAAAAATAACAACCATCGAACAATACCAACCGTTCGACCATATAATGTTACTAAGATAGTAAATCAAAATCCATGACGATGTCCATCTGACACATCAAATATGAAATATATAGAATGGAGTTAATCAAATAAATGAAATGCAATGGCAATTCTGGGTTGAACGACAATGGCTACAAGGGTTGATGTAGCATGTAGGTGGTAACCCATCATGGGTGTTCATCCCAAACTTGCCCATGCAGGGTATCCAAAGGATGGGGCTCAAAAATAGTGGCTCGGCCTCGAAGCATGGCTAATAGTGTAAAATACATGGTCGAAACTATCATGATCGAAACACATTTTACAGATCCATGGGTTTTCTACATGTCAAGAGCACAAGTTTCAAGCATTCTAAACACAAATAAAATGCACGATCCATTCAAAATAGAGAATGAGGACTAAAACGATTCAATAGAAAGGGAAACATCAAATGTGGCATTCTGGATTACCTCTCTTCGATGCAAATCCATGTACTTTTTCCTCGGTGGTAATTGGTAATAGCACCCTATTCGGTCATCTTTCCCCTTTCTATGTCAGTTTTTCCTTCACTTCGCCTAGCTTTTTGCTAGATTGCCTCCATCAAATTTCCCCCTCTCTGCGAGAATATCTTCATTGCTATCTTTGGTGTTAGTGGTCATAATGCTTCTGCCCACACCACTGTCACTTAGCCACCCACTCTCTTCCATTTCTGGGTATTTAGGGGTTGACTCCTTCCCCATTCATTATGGGAGTTATGCATGAAACAACACTCTCATAGCTTTTTGAAAATTATGGCAATATTTTATATATTGTATATCTATATATATATATACCCATATATATGTGGTTTCACCCAAATATATATGTGTATATACATATACACACACACACACACATATATATGTATAATTTTCACAAAAAATACAGTTATCTTATCTTTCCCATTTCTTTATCAAGAATTTATTTTTTGAATTCGTCTAAAGAACAAGTATTATAATCATTCTCCTTTTGATAATTGTATATGATCAAATGCATTTCTAATACTATTTTATATCAAACTTTGAGATAGCCAGAGTAAGACAAGGATACATTAGATTCATTTCTTTCACAAGATCACTTATTTAACCAAATTTTAAATCTATACAAAGAAGAATGATATTTATCGATTATAGACAAATACAAATGTCATGATCTACTATGGTGTGTTAGATTCTAGATTACATCCTTACTGTTTGTCTTTCAGCTAAGCATTCCTACCTCAACCAAGTTCTCGCTCTTCAACCTATTCCTACACACACACACGTTCTTGCACTTGCCAACTTTATTAGTAACCTTTAACCGATAATCCTTACAAAATAACTCTTTTTTAAAAATCATAAAATTGCAAGATAAATATATTTTTTAAATTCCATTGCATTTATCATATCCATAAATATTAATTGATAAATTCTATTTTCCAAATATTTCAATTAACTCAACATTATGAAATGCAAGCAATGAAATTGAGATGTGACAAAATGTGCACTTTCATAGACTCATGTATAATTGAGTGGCCACATGTGCTTTGTTGGTGTTTCCAATTGATTCCTTAATCCTTTAAATAGTAGTCATGTATCATGCTCAAGGGTATTAGGAGATTGGCCAATGAACATGAATTTTTGTTAAGATTAATTTCCTCTACACTTTAGGCTCTACAAAACCTAGGTGGGTTTCCCTATGATACCACTTACAAATATTATCTATAATAGACAAACTATATCTAGCATACTAATTCTCATACTCTTGTGACAAGGATTCACATAATATAATAGGATAACCTTTTTATATCCTTGTGAATATTCAAAACCCTATATGAGATACAACAATAATTACAAATAAATTATAAATGACTTAGGATTTGTCATTTTAGATTTGTTCTAGGATTTGAGTTGAGCATCTTAGTTTGACTTATGCCTATCTATGATTATAGAGTCCTATAATCTTATAAAAAATTCCTTACAATAATTTGACATACTTTGATAGTCAACAAATTGTTATTACCTTATAATAACAAGACCAACTAAAGGCTCACAACGTGATCCTACTTAACAATCCATTTTCAATTATAATATCCCTTGTATTTTAATGAAAGCAATTATTATATTCCTTGAATAGAAGCTATCAATAAAAATACACAATGCAAGAAATTTGCATTGAAGAATTCAATAATATTTTATTATTTTATTCATGAAATATATTATCTTACAAATATGGAGATGATTACATATTGAAACATGTATTCATATATGCCTCAATCAAAGATGCATTTTTGTTGCAATTTTTTTTTACAAACCTTGAATATAAAACCCTAACATCACTTTACAGACTAAAACACTTGCTCAAATTTTCAATTTCTCAAACCATTTACAAGAATACAACCTCCTCTTAAATATAAAAGGATTATAAACACACAGACTTAGGAGAAAAATTGACACTTGTCGCATATGACAACCAAAACTGTTATAACCAGATAGTACAACAGCCCACTAGAACATAACAAATTTTGTTTATTGATAGAGACAAAAATAACACTTTTGAAGATATTGAAGAAACAAATTGATTTGAGTTGTTGATGAAGACAAACCTTTGCATCCACATGTGATCTTGGATAGCTTGATGAAGACAAAAATATGATGACTATGTTGACCTAGCAAGATGATTTACTCTTGATATTTCTCAACCCATGAAGCATAAATCTCTTTTGAATGCTATTTAAATTCAAGAAATTTTTCCACCTTATTCACATGTGTAGTGTATTTTGCATCTAAAATAGCTCTTGTTTCTTTGATGAAACTGCCCAAACTTGACTCCAACCTTAATAATTTATCTATAATTCTATTTAACAAGGTTGAATGTGGTTCAACATTGGAAAATATGGAGGCACACAAAGAAGGAAATATGCTACTGAACTCAAACTTTAATTTGTCAAATGTCTTGATTTCTCCATCATCATCTAAAATATTTGGTATGAATGATCCTTCCAATTCTTGAAAAGAATTCAACTTGCTCTTAAGCTAGATATCTAATTTGATTTGATATGTAGATATATCATTTAGTAATCCAAGCACTCCATAAGTGCTTACTATATTAATAGGGCATTAGGACTAAATTTAGATTGTTTGTATATCCATTCTAAATATGTTTCCCTAGGAATCCAAGTGCTTGGTATTTCTTCTAATCCTTCCTTATGTTCAATATAATTAGAGTTTGTTTTTCTAAAGTTATTACATTCAACCCAAGTGTCTTCTAGCTTATGAAGAATGCATGATAGTCTATGAATCAATAGATCATCTACAAGATTAGTCACTTTCTTGTTTCCTTCTTCCTTGGCTAACCTTTTTGCTTCTTTTCTTTGACATAATTGTTACTTCAACTCCTTTATACTCAATGATAGAGTTTCCCTATCTTGAATGGAAGTGTCAACTGATCTTGATTAAGGGGTATCAGGCTTTGATATAATGCATGATGGAGGGGGAATGAGTGACTTCACCTTATTGTACTCTTGAAACAACTTAACATGATCTCTCTAGAGCTTATGAAAATTTTCTTGTAATTTCTTGGCTACAACCTCACTAAACAATGCAGTTCTCACTACCAATGATGCTAATTGAAGAGGAGATGTATCATATCTATGGATATCTTGACAATAATGTTCCCAGTAATCTTACTGACAGTAATTGCAACCTGAGACTTTTGAGTTTCTAGAGAAACTACTCATATTTGTAGAGTCTCAAATCTTGTATTGAATCCAAACTCAAAATATAAATCCTTGTCTTATTCTTTGGATGCCAACACTTCCTCACTTAATAGAATGAATTTTCCACAATCCATGATAATGAAGTGTTGAGATTTTTGGATTGAAATTATGTGCAATTTTTTTAACATCTAGAAATTTTGAATCATACTCCATTATCCATCATCAATTCATTAAACCTTTTTTCTAGATGAGGAAAAGGTTGATCTTATCCTATGTAGCCTAAAATTAAACAAGGTACTTATGTTGGAGGAAGGGGTAGGTAATTTTTTTAGAGAAACCACGATAACATTAGATGCCATATATGTTTGTGTGACCAAGTGAAAATACTTTTCCAAAAACGAGCAGTAACAAGAAATATGCAAGAAACAATAAAAACACCTAATACCTCAAGATTGGCCAAAAAACATTAAACTTAACAAATGTAGATGGAAAGCTTATACCTTGCTAAGTTGCTCCTTGGTTTTCCCTTGATTTTCGATGTTGTGTATGCTCCTTAGATGGAAAAAGATGTTGATATAAGATGCAAGATGGATGAGAAATGGATGAGAAGTGGATGAAAATGGATGCAAGTGCAATGGTGAGAGAAAAATGCAAAAATTAGCTAAGTGTGGCTCAAGTGACAAATTTGCAAGAGTTTGGCTATGGAATGAAAAAGTCCGTAAATGAGAGAAAAGAGGGGGCATTTATAGAGGAAGTTGAAGAATTCAACGATTGAGATTAAACCAACAAGGCCAAGATGAAGAGCTATGGTGAGTTGAGAACTCACAAGCCCTCACATTTTGACATGTGGAATGTGAGATGGCTTAGAGATGGTGATGTGTAAATGAGGTGGAAGGAAGGTACATGATGTGGAAGAAGGACAAGTACTTTGCAAGTACCTTAGGGGATGAGAAGATTTCCTCAAAAAAGAACTTCTTGTTTCTAAGTGGGAATGAAAAATACTTTTGAAGAATTTTAGAATTCCTCACAAATATCCATAGGAAAAGGGAAAGTCGTTGGAGAAATAAATGTGAATTAAAAATTCACATACTTGCAAGAATCTCATGGACAAGACAAGGTTCCATAAAGGGAAGCACTTGTCCACATGTGACTTGATGTGACAAGTAAAAAGATTCTAGAAGATGCATGGGAAGAGGAGATTCTAGGAAGAATAAATGTGAATTTAAAATTTACATGGGAAAGAGGTCAATGCCAAGAAAGGAAAATGAAAAGGTTGACTAAAAAGGTATGCTAAATGTGGCTAATGAATTTGATTAAGGTTGTGCAAACACATGATTAGGAGGATTAATTAAAGATTAGAAGCAAGTGGCAAATGTTGGAGGGTGTAACACATCCTAATCATAAATTAATTAAATTAATTATGATTAGCAAGGGGTTAGGTGGCTAAGAGGGATTAGAGGCCAACTTGCAAAAGTTGGAGGATGTGACACATCCTAATCAAGGATTAAGCATGTGCACATCCTAATCACAAATTAATTAAATTAATTATGATTATAAGAGGGTTATGGAGGATGTGACAATGAGAGAGAAAAAGAAGAATTAAAAATTGGCTTAAATTCAAAGAGGTCTCATGACTAAATTAAATAAAGTGATGTATTTATTTAATTTAGAGAAGAAAAAAGTAAAAGGTAAAAGTATTTAATTATTGAATTAAATACTTTAGGAACCTTATACAAATTATGAAATATTAATTAAATGAATGATTTAATTAATATTGGTGAAGAGGATGAAATAGGCGAGTAAAGGGATGAGTAAGGACACAAGTTTGACCATATGGAAGTGGTCAAATTTGGATGTCTATAGTTTGTAACATAAATAAACTTAAGGCAATCTTAGATGTTAATCAGCCAAGTGGTGAAGAATATGAAAGTTGGTTGAAAGCATATGAGTGAAGATATTATTTATCATTTTTATCCTTTTATTTGATATTATTATATTTTCTCTTTGTTGAGTTATGTTTTTCTAGAGTGAAAATATTTAGATAATATATGTCTAACATCATATGATGTATATTCATAGATGAACTACTAAGTCATCTTTTAATAGCCAATGACCAATGTTAAAAGGATCTATTCATATTTTCTAGTTTGATTTAAGATATATTCTTGAATATCAACCATTGCCCCTTTTTATTTGAAAGCATATGAATAGTTTGTGTGTGATTTTATCTAGAAGAATTTTTTCTTGAACTGTACACTTCCCAAGGTGATGGTAATCAATATGTGGGGCAATATATGGAAATGAGACTTATGCATTCAATACAAAGTTTTCATCTAAATTGGAATTCTTTAAGTAAGTGTTATTGTTATAAAATGGGAGGGTATATGAAGAGAATCATGTTGTGTCTAGTATATTCTATGTTTTCTACTTTTAAAAGTATTGTGCATCCTCCTATAGTTGCATGGATTCTTTGAAATTTCTATATATCTCTAGCTTCATCTCTAAGGATGAGTTGTCATGGCCACAACCCTAGGTTTCCAACTCCTCTTAACCTTGCAGCATGCTACCAATAAGAAACATGTTTCTTCATATGGAGGAATAAATGGATTAGATAGAGGGTTCTCAAAACCTTCTCAACTATAGAATGTGAGGGGTGTGTTAACAGGTGTAGGACAACTAACAAGTGTTGATGTAGTTCCATTGTTAAAAAGGTGTAGGACAACTAAGAGGGGGGTGAATCAATTGTCACACAAATTAAAATTCAAAACTTCAACACTTATCAATCTCACAACCACACTATTTTGTTATTAAGTATGAGCATGAAATGCAGATAACATAAAGTAAAATCAACACAATGAACACTAGATTTTTACCTGGAAAACCCAGTGAGGGAAAAACCACGGTGAGGATTAAATCACAATATAAAGAGATTATAAAACCGAATACAGAGGCTCATTTCCCAAAAGAGGACTCACTATCCAAATACAAAGGCTCACTACCTATAGAAAGGACTCGCTGTCCAACAGGGAGGCTCACTGCCTACATATACAAAAGAGAACAAAAGATCCACCACAACAATAAACACACATCCGCAACCTTGATCAAAAGATTGCAAAAACCTTCGACTCACTGCCTTCAAGAATCTAACACAATGAAGTGTTGTTTCCTTAACTCACTTTCACACACTTCTACTTTTTGATTTGTGGCTTACTTCGTCACTTTGCATCACTATCACATTCTTCACAATTTGACTTACATTTATACCATCTTCAACCTTAGAAACTTTCTCCAAGGTCGGCCACATAAACTTCATTTCATAAATTCAAATTAGGTTGGCTACTCAACATTACCATGGTGGAAAAGAATGAGAGTGGACCAATAAAAATACTTAACCAAGACCAAAAATAATGTCTCGGATCAACCACACGCTTTCTTGATTAATTTAATTCTTTGAATGAAGTGTAAACACCATGTCGGCCAAACCTAATGAAAACACAAATGAACATTGATGTACATGCTTCCCAACAAGAAGATAACACATGAATGACACAAAATGCTTCATTATGCATGAGAACACATCTCATATTCCTTCAGATACATCTGTAGCAAGTGCAACAATATTCGAACACCGAACTCCTTTCATCAGTCCATCTGGACATGCAGACACATACAACAACTCAGAAACATGACTTCCGGATCACCAAACCACACACATCTTTTCCAGAACCAAGAGAACGCCAATATAAGACATATTCCCAAAATTGCAAGCATCAACTACCAACTATGGAGGATTGCGGACTAGAATACTAGAGGATGTAGCTTGAAAACCGATTCAAATACTGAACCAAAATATTGGATCAAGCACTGACTTAGAATTGCAAACACAACATGGTGACATCAATGACAACACAAAACTGTAGAGATGATCATTCTTCTTCATTCTTCCAACAATCTCCCCCTTTTTCATTGATGGCAACATGTGCCAAAATTTTCAAAAACTTTCCTCCAATCTCTCCCAACTTTCCAAATCTCTCCCCCTTTGACATTAATGGAAAAGGGAGACCAAAAAGATGTAAACATGGTGACATCAAAAATTGCAAAAAGGATTCCAATTCTTCCAAAAACTTCCAGCCATTCAAAAGTAGTATCTAAAGAAAGAACCTTAGGTCACTCAGTTTTAGATTAAGCACTGTAAATAGCATACATCACTTTCTCATTCTCTTCATAAGTAGAAACCTCATCTGCAGTAGAAGGACCACTTGTCGGAGCAACATACTTCATCTCAATAGCCTCCCAGGTCTTGTAACCAAGAGAAACAATATATCCTCTCATCTACACTTTCCAATCACTATAATCAAATCCATCGAACATAGGGATCACCAACTTATGCACCATCAGATCTTCCTTAAGTGGTTAAGCTCTACACCAAGGAACCAATACTCTAATACCAATTGTTAATAGGTGCAGTACAACTAAAAAGTGTTGATGCAATTCCGATGATGATCAATAGACTGACTTGACACACTTCATCATTTTCGCTCTTCTTCACTTTCACATTTTCTACTGCTTCATTGACACACACACACACACACTTCAAAAACTGTTCAATATATATATATATATATAGATATTCGATCTATCTGCAAGCATCAATTAGGTTGGCCTAATTAGATGCATTTCTTTGCTTACCAAAAATACCAACCTGTCGGCTTCAAGTATTCACAAAATCTTATCAAATGGAAATTCAAACGCTTAATATGCTACATCATGTCAACATAGACCTAAGATAGGTCACACATATATCCACATAACTAAATTAATTCACCATATCACAACTAATCCAAGAAGTCGACCAAAAATAGACTTCATTGCAAAAAGCAATTAACAGAATAATGTCAATATGTTGTATGAGCACCGAAGCACAAGAAATTCTGAACATACATGCCTTCAACAACCATAAACAGTTTCCCAAAACCACAAGCATCAACTACCAACTACAGAGGATTGTGGACTAGAATACTGGAGGATGCAACTTGAAAACCGGTTCAGATACCAGACCAAAATACCAAATCAAGCACTGACTTAGACTTGCAAACACAACATGGTGACATCAATGAAAACACAAAACTGTAGAGATGATCATTCTTCTTCATTCTTCCAATAGGGTGCCAACCTTAAATATCATTGCCATCTTCTCCTACAAAAAGATATTTGAAATAATTTAAGAGATATCATATAAGTTGGCTACAAATTTTGTGATTGTCATACTGCTATGGTGGATGATCCCTTTCTTATGGGGTATCAAACTACAATCATGAACTAAGGAAATCAAGATAGACTAGTATTTTTCCACTAGATTCTTGCATTCTTAAGCTACTCCTTATTCATTTGAATAGTTGTTGGTTGTTGGAGAAGTTGGTCTTAGGGTGCACTTTTGGAAATGCTAACTTTGTAACAACTCAAGATTGTAAAAAGAAGTGACAAGTGTTAATCATGCATGAGATAAGAATTGTAATTATTTATAAAATCAAAAGGAAAACTTTGTAAAAGGGTTGGAAAAAATCTAAAAAGGTGTAGTATAATTGATTCAAATTTGAATAAATCCATAGGAGCTCATTTCATACTTACTTTTTATAATATTTTCATGTCTTTATTTTCTAAGAATTCATTGCAACAAGTAGTTTTAATTTAAAATATGACATTGTACCCATTGTGTCACTTATTGCTTCAAGAAATACTATTTTCAATGTTTATATGTGCTACATTCTTGTTAGAATTAGACTAGTTTCTATTTAAAGAATGGTGTAAAACTTCATGTTGAATGCTTCTTTTAATAGGAAAACTTCCATATAATATATGGAGTAAATGGTAACTACAATGGATGACTAAGTAGATTGTGATTGTGTTGGCGTGAATAAATGTCTTGTACCAAGTTATTCCACTTACTAGGTACTTAGTGGACATATTCACATGTTAAGTTTACTTAGGTTGTAAAATTATTTCTAGAAGGTGTTAGTTGTCATTAGTTGTTATCTTATCCCTTGACAACTAACACATGTGACCTAGGTAGTTGTGACTAGTTGTCTCATGTCATATTATTAAGACACATGTCATATGATTAAGACACTTGTCATACTCCTATGACATCTTGTATTTCACCTTGGCTATATAACCAAGGGGTCTCTACTACATTTGTACATTGACTCTTTTTGCATTCATTGATTGGAATATAGTTTATTCTTGTCATATTGATCTTTTGAGTATTTTGTGCTTTCCATAGGCTTTTAGATCTTGGGTGGCTATCTCCATAGCCAAATCTTACATGGTATTAGAGCAAGGTGAGTGCCTTTGGTTAGTTTTTTGGGAGATCTTGAGTGCAATCTTGTATTTTCTTGAAGCGTTAAGTATGATCTTCTCTTGCATCTTTGGATGATCTAGAGAATCAGAAAGGTGTGATAGAAATACCAGATTCTAGGGGGTTCCTTTTTTGGATTTATATTGCAGGTGCATTTTGGGAGCTTATTGCATCAAATCTAAGCTCACCATTGCATCCAGAGCATCCGAGAAAGTCAGATTTTCCTTTTGTTTCATCCTAGTTGGACATTGGAGGCCAAATCTACAAGGGTTTGAAGATTGGAGGTGGTTGCCAGATTGAGGAGCTAGCTACCATTTCAGAGCATTTTCAGTCAAAAAGGACATTGCCATTGTGTTCAGAAGGGCCAAAAACCCCTAAATCAACTACCAAATTGTCAAATTTGGACAAAGTCGTCCACTGAGGCAAAAAAAAATTGTTGGCCGAGTTGTACGACCCAACCATTATGACGTCGATACGATTTTATTTTTTGTAAAAAAAAATTATATTTTCTGCAAAATTATTTAAAAAATAATAATAATAATAAAATCATTTTATTTCACATTTTTTATAGTGGGAAAAATTTTTATAAAAAAAATCAAAAATTTTAGTTATCCGCAGACTTTTGTCTACGAATTGTTGTACTTCGTACCGCATGGATACTACATGCCCAATGGGCACTACATGGCTCATAGCCATTGGTCCACTACCCATCGTGGCCCCCACATACTCCATGGTTGATAAACAAAAAACTAGCTCTCATTTTATAACTGGCAGCAAAAAAATTAGATTCCATGAATATTCTCAGCAAGATTCTGACAGGAGAATATTTTGACTATGTAGAGCATATTCCGGCGAGGGCTACCCAGTGCAATGACATCCATTTGAACATAAATTTAAAATATTGCAAATGTGTGATAGTTATTTGACTGTAAAAGTTATGCTTAGTATTTGATGACGTCAACACAACTTTGAAGATTTTTTTACCCCTCTCCATTGGCTTTTTTGAATTTGCAGTTCATTTTCAAATGTTGATAACTTGGTCATATGAGCTCCTTTTTTTGAGCATTTTTTTTTTATTTCGGCTAATTTTTTGCACTCTATGTGTTGGTGCAATTGATTTTAGATTTTGATGCATGCATTTTTTAGAAAATTCAATTTTCCACAGGTGTTGCTGAATTGTCACCGTTTTTGGAACTTTTGGGGCTTCGTTCAGGCTCATATGGATTCCTTTTCAAGTGCAATTTTTTTTAAAAGTGTATAATTTTTTGATAGATTCACAATGGTGCTATCATTTTGTATTCATTGTGAGCAAAAAATTTACTTTTAGCATATCACCTTATTTGGCTTATTTTGGCATTGTATTGCATAGATCACAGTTTGATCTTTTGCATGTTGATCACAGTTTGATCTAGCCTTATTGTGGAAATTTTAAGTATTGAAATCAAAATTACACTTAGCTAATTCTTTCAAGTGGCAATTGTAACCACACTAAGTATAAAGTGCCAAATCATTGCTTTGGAGGGGGTTATTTGATTGAGTGAATTTGGGGGTTTGTGTTGTGTGTTGTGCTTTGAGTTCTTTCTTCTGCTCTTCAGATTTCAACCATGGGTCATCCTAACTTTCCTCTTTTAACTCCACATAACTATGCAACATGGAAAATAAATGCATGGAGTAAACTAATGGAAAAGGGATTAATTCACTACATTGATGGATCTGTTCCAGAACAAATTGATCCAAATTTAAAAAGTGAATGGCTCATTAAAAGTAACATGGCTCTTGGAAACTCAAGAAATATGTTTCTCTTGATCTCATCTTTCATATTGATAAGTGTAAAATAGCTAAGGAAGCATGGGACAAACTTGCTCAATTGTATGGACAAATTGATGAGATTAGGGGATACAAACTTGATATCAATCTCACAAATTTGGATCCAAATAATTTTACTACAATCCAAGACTATGTGACTAAGGCTAATGAACTAAGAGCACAACTCAAAGATTGTGGTATTGATAAGAAGGATGCACAATTGGTCTTCAATTTATTGGACAAGCTTCCTTCAAAATATGCAACTTTTGTTTCTAGTTTTTAGACTCATCGGTTGACTATGGGAAGTTCCTATACTACACCTTCATTTGATTCATTCACAGAGATGTTGATGCTTGAACAATCAAAGTTGATCACTATGGGTATTCTCAAGTCATCCAAGTCACAAGATTTGGTGGTAGGACATGGGTCAGGATCTAATAAGAAACAAAAGAAATCAAAGAATAAGCCACACAAAGATCAAGCACAATCCCCTTCTCCTTAGCAAGGAGACTCTTCATCATCTTCTAAGAAGGGGAATTCACAAAAGAAGGAGAAACCGACTTGTGCATATTGCAAAAAAATTGGTCATGATGAGCTTTGTTTTCATGCTAAGCAAGTTGATGAATTGACTAATCTCCTCAAGAAGAATAACATCAATTTTCCATCTTCCCACAAAAAGGAAGCATCTCCTTCTACTTCTTCACAATCAAAGAAAGGAAAAGGACAGGCATTTGTTGCAGCCACAAGATCATCACAACAATGGATACTTGACGTGAGTGCTACACATCACATGGGTTCTGACATAGAACAATTTTCTTCATTGGAGCCTTGTATAGTACCACACATTCTTACAATTGATGATACTCAAGTGGAAGTTGTTAGAAAAGGTTAGGTAGACATGGATGATGGATCATTTGAGAATGTTCTTTGTGTTCCTGAATTGTGTGCCAACCTTCTTTCAATCTACAAAATCACTCATCTTGGGAATGGAAAGAAATTTGAGTTTTCTCCAGACATAATTGTGGTAAAAAATCTTGAGGATAATGCCTTGGTTGTAGTGGGAAAGGCCAATCATGAGACTTGGATATATCAATTTTCTCACTTTTTGTCACATTCTTCTTCTACAACATTGCTTACTCATTCAGATTCAGTGAGTAATTTATGGCACGAGTGGTTTGGACACTTGAACTGCCACTATCTTCAGTAGCTTAGCTCACAAGATATGGTCACAGGTCTCCCTCGCATCAGCTTTTCAGATGGTGTATGTCCAGGTTGTGAAATGGGTAAGCATCCAAAAGAGAAGTTTGAAAAAGGGAATTCTTGGAGGGATTTAGAAGTTCTTCAATTGGTTCACAGTGATCTAGTGGGCCCATTTCCACTCTTGTCCTTTAGTAAGGCTCGCTATGCTCTCACTTTCATTGATGACTACTCCAGATTCACTTGGGTCTACTTTCTTCGCTAAAAGAATGAAGTCTTTGACAAGTTTCAAACCTTCAAGGCTTATTTTGAGAAGCAATCTGGAAAGTATATCAAGATTCTCCATACTGACAATGCCCAAGAATATGTGAACCACAACCTTGTGCAATTTTGTACTCTTGAAGGGATCAATCTTCAACATTCAGTAGCATACACACCACAGTAGAATGGTGTTGCGGAAAGGAAAAATAGGACCCTCAAGGAAATGGCTAGCTGCATGATTCATGCTCGTTCTCTTGGTCCATAATTTTGGGCTGAAGCCATTAACTACGCTATGCATATTCATAATCGAGTTCCCCACAAGGCATTCAAAGGAATGACTCCTTTTGAGGCTTGGTGTGGCAGAAAACTGATTGTGCAACATTTTTGAGTTTTTGGCTCTCCAGCTTGGGCATGCACTCCTCCAAAGAAGCACAAGGCTTTGGAACCTCAAAGCAGGCCTTTCATCTTTGTTGGATATCTAGATGATGTCAAAGGGTATAGACTCTTGGATCCAGAGACACATGAGCTTTTCATAGAGAGGAGGATCACTTTGAGGAAAGCTCTCCTAGCCTGACCTATGATCCTCCTTATCCTTCCTCCATAGTGGACTCAGATGATTCTACCTCATCTTTGACTCATAGGGTTGCACCTTTGCAGGGTTCTCATTTTGAGGTTCAGGGATCTTGTCCTTCACCCCCATCATCTTCACAACCTCATTGGGCTTGACAGACTCTCGAGTCAGCAGGTAATCTTGTTGGGGATCCTATAGACACTCGAAGGACTCACTCACAACATGAACATCTTCCACCTGTCTACATTGCTACTACTTCAGATCCACAATCCTTCAAGGAAGCATTTGACATTCCTGAATGGGATTCAAAAATGGAGGAAGAGTATAGTTCCTTGATGAGGAATCACACATGGGACTTAGTTCCTCTTCCTAAGGGGAGAAAAATAGTTCGATGTAAGTGGATCTATCAGACCAAATATGCATTAAATGAACTGTTGACAAGTTCAAAGCACGACTTGTGGCTAAAGGTTTTTCACAGGTTCCTAGCATTGATTACACAAAAACCTTTTCCCCTGTTGCTAAGATGAACTCCATCCGCTTGACTCTAGCCATTGCAGCAGCTCATGGTTGGGCTTTCCATCAAATGGATGTGAAGAGTGCATTTCTTCACGGATATCTTGAAGAGGATATTTACATGGAGCAACCACAGGTATTTGTTCAGGATTCTTCTTTGGTTTGTAGATTGAGGAAGTCTCTCTATGGCCTCAAATAGGCCCCTTGAGCTTGGTATGCCAAGATGGACTCCTTTCTTCTCTCAACAGGATTCTCTCGGTGTCACTCAGATTCAAATGTCTACATTTTGTGACAAGATGATTCTCACTTACTTCTTGTTCTCTATGTTGATGACTTGATCATTACTGGGAGTACATCATCCGTCATTGGCAAAGTCAAATATTCTCTGCATGATAGGTTTGCTATGACTAACTTGGGCCTTTTGCACTACTTTCTCGGGATTGAGATCACACATTCATCTTCCGGGATCACTCTTGCTTAGCCCAAGTATGCTCTTGACCTTCTAGCTCAGTTCCACATGTCTGATTGTAAGGCTACACCTACTCCCTTTCTGTCAGGAGTCAAACTTGAGCCCAAGTGTTCCACTCCACTTGTTGATGCCACTTTTTATCGTCAGCTTGTTGGGAGCCCCATCTACTTGACTCACACACACCCTGATATTTCCTTTGTGGTTGGCATGGTTTCACGCTTCATGCAGGAACCACATGAGCTTCATTTGAAAGCTTCCAAATGCATCCTGCATTACATACAGGGTACACCACATTATGGGATTCACTGTGCAGCAGGTACAAGACAACTTGGTTGGATATACAGATTCTGATTGGGTTGGCGATCTTGATGATCGTAAGTCCACTTATGGCTATAACTTTCACCTTGGTTTTGGCCCCAATTGTTGGTAGAGTAAGAAGCAGCATGTTATTGCTCTCTCTTCGACTAAGGTTGAGTATCGAGGAGCAATTAATGCAGCTACTGAGGCTATTTGGCTTCAGAATCTTCTGACTGAGTTTGGCTTCTCTGTTCCACGGCCCACAGTACTCCATTGTGAAAATCAGAGTAACATCCAAATCTCGAAGAAACTGGTTCAACATCAGCGGACCAAACACATCAAGATCCATATGCACTACATCAAGGAGCTAATACAAGAGTAGGTCATTGATTTGCAATATTGTCCTATTGCAGAGCAAGTTGCAGATATCTTCAACAAACCCTTCATTGAGATTACATATCACCATTTGTGAGCTCTCTTGGGGGTACGAGATTTTTCTTCAGGGGGGGTCACTTGACCTTCATTCTCTCTTTTGGGGGGACTTTTTCCTCACTCGAGGTTTTGTCCTTCTCATCTTTTTGAGTTCTTTTTGTTTCTCTCTTTTGGGGGGGATTTTTTCCCATTGGGTTTTTCTCTTTCCCCGTTTTTGATGGATTGCATTGCATTTGTACATGGGTACCTAACATGGCCTTGTAGTTAGGACCCATCTTTGAGTCATTTTCATAATAATCTTCCCCCTAAGTTGCACTCAAGGGGGGGTGTTGGTGTGAATAAATGTCTTGTACCTAGTTATTCCACTTACTAGGGACTTAGTGGACATATTCACATGTTAAGTTTACTTAGGTTGTAAGATTCTTTCTAGAAGGTGTTAGTTTTCATTAGTTGTTATCTTATCCCTTGAAAATTAACACATGTGACCTAGGTAGTTGTGACTAGTTGTCTCATGTCATATGATTAAGATACTTGTCATAATCCTATGACATCTTGTATCTCACCTTGGCTATATAACCAAGGGGTCTCTACTACATTTGTACATTGAATCTTTTTGCATTCATTGACTGGAATACAATTTATTCTTGTCATATTGAGCTTCTAAGTATTTTGTGCTTTCCATAGGCCTTTAGATCTTGGGTGGCTACCTCCATAGCCAAATCTTATAGATTGTCTTAAATTAATAGGAAAATAACAACCTAAGAATTGCAAGACAAGGTTGAGTACATTAGGCTACTCAGAACAAATAAGTAACATGAATTGTTTTTTCATCAATTCAAAATTGATATTTGAGTTAGTGTATAGGATACAAGGCACTAATCACACTTGTTTTCTAGTCATTCAATACAATATTAACATGAATATTTGGTTGGAAATAACATGTAATTTAATTATCCACTGTGAATACAAGGATATTGTAGAATGTTATTAATAACTATATATTTCTTTCTCTCTTCTTACACTCACATGAGTCTATATTTCTATATCTTTAATCCTTCTTTCTTCTAAATAGCCAACATGAGTCAAGTTAGTGATAGAGAAATTGGTTTTGGAATTGTGTCTTAAAGGATTGACTTAAATAGTACATATTTTTATAAGAATTGATCATCTTAGGTAGTTTAAGTATGTTTTTTAAAAGAGTGTGTCTTTGTTTCACCCTTTGAGAGAGATTTATAAGGAAATACCCCTTGAGTCTTGCATGAAAAAACTTCCACAAGTGAATAAAATATGCACAATAATGTCTATAAAATATGAATGAAGAGTGTATATACAATGATCAAGCCTTGCATATATAGGCAAGTATGAGGAGGTAGGAAGGTAGGATTGAACTACTTACTACCCCTCTATAGGTGGGACACTTGTGAGCTCACTTGACAAGTGGGTGAGCAAGTGTCAATATGTGTCTCAAGTCATGAGGGCACATGTCTCAATGCTATGAAGTGAGACAAAAAGAAAAAGAAGCCTAAGTAAACTTAAGCTAGGTGATTAGTTAACTAGGTAGATAAATACATTATTTACACTAACACCTCCCCTTAAGTGACTTAGGGAGTAATGCATGCACTAATGATGAGTCCTAGTTACTAGGCCGTGTTAGGTACTCATGTACAAATATCTCATAAAGTGGAGTAAAGGAGAAAAACCTAGTGAGAAATATAAACCCCTCTCCAAAAGGGAAATGCAATGAAATGTGTCATATGGTCCACTTGAATTGATCAAATAGCAACTAAATTAAAGCAATTAACAAGATAAATGATCAAATTAGAAGCCATACTCAATGAAATTTGATTAACAACACTAAAAAACTCAATTCAAAGCAATTAAAAATAGAATTTAAAGCAATTGAATCTAACTAATGTGCAAACCTCCCAATCCCATTGTGAATTTGAAGCAAACTTGTAGTGTAGTGATGTGGAGTGCTCAAATTTTCCTAATCCATTATGCAAAATCTTGATTTGAAGGTGATTTATTCACAAATACTCTCAAAATGCTCTCAAAATGCTCTACAATGGCTTCACAATTCAAGAGAGTAAGGGTGTTATGAATATTGTGAATGAAATTCATGTTAAAAGGTGAGGTATTTATAGATTTTAGAAATATTGATCAATGGTCAAGATTGAATTGGATAGTTAGTGAATGAGAGAAGATTAAGGATGTGAGTGTGGCAAGGATTAATCAAGTGGTTGATAATCCATGAGGTGTGGATCAAGGATTAAATCAATGGTTCATAATCCATGATAGACTCAACAATATCCTTTAATTCATGGAATTAAGTTGGAGATATTTCAAGTTGGAGGGAAGAATTTGAATTTGAAAAGAGAATATTCTTTGTGCAAGTTGAAGGATTGGAGGAACAATTAATTAATTAAACAATTTAGGAAAATCATTTAATTGTGCAAGTTGGAAGAATTAAGAATTTTAATTAAATAATTAGGAATTATTTAATCAAGTAGGATTATTATCATTTCAATTAACTAATTTAGAATTATTTAATCAAAAGAGAGAAAATTAGCATGAAGGTGATGAATTAACCAATTAAAGTCAATTATTCAATTAATAGGGGAATAAAGTGAATTTAACTAAATAATTGGACATTATTTAATTAAATAGAGGAATAGGTGAATTATGAAGAAAATGGTGTTAGTAATCAAAATCAAGATGTGTGATATGCTTAGGACATTTTCAGGTGTCTTCAAAATGAAATGTACAAGTGAAGAAGTGATAGATGGAGAACTCATAATGACCCCCCAAGGACTACTTCTAGCACAAAGTACATTGGATGTTTCCCCCATAGGAGAGAAAATAGAGAAGGTCATGTGACCCCCCCTAGAAAGTGTTAAGTTATGAACTCCATGTGGGAAAATGCTTCCTCTGAAAACTAAAAGTAGAAGAGAACCATGCAACCTCCCCTCATAATGATGCTTGTAGTGTTGGTAAATGATTGACACTAGATACTAAAGATGATCCACGAATGTTGAACAACATTTCTCCCCTTGGGAAGAAACAACACCACAATAATGTTGATAAGATGGATATAGGGCGTTATTGGAGGCCAAAGGAGACCATGAAATCCTTCAAGATATGTTGCTAATTAATAATAGTGAAATGTTGCAATAGGAAGACGTTGAGTTACAGAGATGGAGAGTAGCTTTCCAACGTGTGGTGAATAGTTTAAATTTCCCACATAGATTATCTCATGCCAAAATATCACAACACCCTACTAGGATGTGTAAGATCATACACAAAATTCTATGAAATGGAGTTATATTAATCAAGTTGGCATGGAGGTGGTGAGGTGCAACTGAAGTTTCCTGTGGAATAACAACCACCTTAAAAATGGTAGCATGGAAATATTGTACCAGAAAAGGATGAACTATGATCAATGATGTAGGTTGAGCCCTTAAGAGTTGTTTGAAAGGCCTCAAAATAACTCAGATACCACAAACCAAAGAAATTTGAGCTTTAAACTTGTAAAACTCAAATGAAAGCTTGCAACAAAATGACAGTAGAAACCTTTGAAATAGGTTGAATAGGCCAATATACCTACAAATTATAAAGAGGCCAAAAAAGGCCAAAATATCATAGAGAGAAAAATATCTAACTTAAAAATTAGATTGGCAAAGGGAAGATTGACCCTTTGCTAATTTTTTTTAATTTTTACAACTTTTTGGTACAATGTGCAAGTGACCAAAAAATTGAAAAAATAAAACTTTACCGAAATTGATGAAATGAAAGGTATTTTTTTTAATTTCTCGAGCCTTTTGAACATGATGACACTAATTGTTTGGATCTATGACACTCCATTGATAGGTCTATATGCAAGAATCACTTTTATGCGGGAATGAGCATGCTCTCATGGCTTTGATACCATATTGGAGAATGCCAAGATCAAAGAGCATGAAATAACTTCCACAAGTGAATCAAATATGTATAATAGTATGTCTATCAAATATAAAATGAAGATTATATGATACAATGATCAAGCCTTGCATATATAGGCAAGGATGAGGAGGTAGGAAGGTAGGAATAGACTACTAACTACCCCTCTATAGGTGGGACACTTGTGATCTCACTTGAAAAGTGGGTGAGAAAGTGTCAATAGGTGTCTCAAGTCATAAGGATACATGTCTAAATGCTACATATGAAGTGAGACAAAAATTAAAATAATCCTAATTAAAATTAAGCTAGGTGTGAATAGGTCAGTCCTAGATAGGCGATTAACTAACTAGATAGATAAAGACTCTATTTACACCAACACCTTGTAGATCTCAAATACGAAGAGAAGGAATTTCTCTCATGTATTGGTCTTGTCCTTGAACTATTTGATTATGAATTCTCTACTTGCAAATATGAAGTTTGATTTTACTTGGAATCTTTATTTGCAAGAGGTTTTCTAGAGTAGAGTCTTTATTTGCAAGATTTTTTCTAGAGTAGAGTATAGGTCTAAAATAGGGAAGAAAAAACCAACATGACTCTTTCCTTACCATTTTATGTTTCCTTTATTGAATGAACCTGAGCTAGCTATAGTAGATTAAATTTGGTGTTTTAGTTCAATAAGTTAAGATAGAGTTCAATTCAATCATGTCAATTTAGGACTATAAGCTTGTGAAAGTCATAACAAAAAAATGTGCAAGGGCTAGATGATCAATTTGAGTGTGGTATGAATGCAACTATTCTAAAAATTATAGATGGATAAGATTAATGTTAACATGCTAAGAAACAAGGTTAATGATCAAACTAGTACAATAATTGTGATGCTACAAGAAATAGTAACAAAACTAGCTATAGGAATAGCTACAAAAAATAATAACATGCATGAGTTACATTACTAGAAAATAATGTAGCTACAAAAAATGAATTTTTTCAATAGGAATGATTATATAAATAATTAAAAAAATGAAAAAAAACTACTAATAACATGATTACAAATATAAACCAACTATGATGATTTCCATGGTTTGCACATTAATATAATATTAACTTTATTTAATCGTAAACACAAACAACTTAATAATAAATTATAACATACATTGTATTAATTCACACAACAATAAAATAATTCTACTCCTAACCATCGACATAAAGTCTTATAGGTGGGCCATGCCTGTCATTCATATACTAAAAATGGCCTTCTACTACTTACGACTACTTCTACTTCAAAAAAATGATCATTAATCTATAGATTCATAAATAATACAAAATATAAACATTGTTATAATGTTTGCTAATATGATATCTCTATCTCCTATCACCATTCCTTGGGGAATATAGAGGAAATCATCATGTATGAAAATTGCTTTAAATATTTTCTTGGGTTGTTAGGCCAATGACCTTAATAAAAGAAAAATGTAAAATAACAATCTTAACATGAGTAATGATTATGTGAAAACAAATTAAACATTTTTATTCTCTAAGATAAGTGCTTATTTCTCAAATATCATGAAATTAATTAAGTTTATTTGCAATAGCCATTAGTGGATATCAAAAAATTAACAATTCCCTTGCTTATCTTTAATATGTGGATATAGGATCAGAGTTATCTTTTACATACTATATGACAATAAAATTAGCAACAACTATTAAAATAAACATGATTAAGCAATTATTTTCCATGTATTTCATCTTAAACTTAATTAGATACTCTGAATACTATTTGAACCATATAAGCAACTAAAGCAACTAAAAGTAATAGGATGGTATGAAAAGCGTGCAGAGATTAAAAAAAAATATGGTACAAGAAAATATTATAAACATGGGTAAAATAGATACATATGTCAACTCATTGCTCATGTTGTCTTATTATTTCTTATTATATTGGTTTCCTTGCATTCTCATGCCCACAATGATGCTTTTCTCTTGTTTGTCCATATTTCTTATCATGCCTATGCTTATGACATTTACCATAATAAGATCCTTATGCCTCATCATTTGGGCATTGATTACTTGTGATCTTACATTGTCATGCCATACTTTTAGAGCTTATATATTGATCTTGCATTTACACATAACTTTTTATAGTTACCACATTAGACTTTGAGGCATCTTTCCTTTGCCCTTACTTGATAATTAGGCCTTCATTTATGTCTTTACATTAAGTGCATTATTCATTCCTCCTTATATATTGCCACATCCTTACATTTGGTGCATCATGTCTTCCCCCTTACATCTTTTCTTTCATTACTACACCTTCACATCCAAAGAATCGTGCACTTTCCCTATTTTTACATATTATGCCTTCATTATTATATCTTTACATTGTGAGCATCATGCCTTTTCCCCTTACGTATATTGTGCTTCCTATTGACATATCCTACATTGGGAGCACCATACCTTTCCTCATTACACATATTTTCATGCCTCTTAATTTTTTTTCTATATGGGACAATTGACTTGGCATTTCACACATACATTTTACCCTTGTGAACTCAAATAACCTAATGATGTTTGAAGAGTCACACTGGAGATACTACAAGACTTTCATACCTTGTTGATTACATGTTATGCCATGAATCAAAGTCCTTATTACATTGGAGACATAATGATCCATATTTGCACTATCAACTACATGTTATTCCATGTATCGAGAGTTTCATTATCATTAGGGACATATTTCTTTCCTTTTACTGCTCATGTTTCTAGACTAGAGGCAAATGCATTTCCTAGTGTAATATACACTTACATGCATGTTCTTGGCCATTGAGGTCAACATCACCACTCTTACTTGCCTAGTTGAGGATAAATTCATTCCTCAACATCATTCCCAACCAATGTGCTTAGTGTGCTATTATCACTTGATATGTCTTACTTGCTTCTCACATAATGTGCATTCATTTATAATCATTACTTTATATGATTTACATGCACACATGCTTATCTTACATTTGCATTTCATGTATTCCCCTCCTCTCCTACAATTCCTTATATCTCATGGATGTAACTAATTATAGTGGAAATATTCTATCACTAGCACTCTCATGCTAAGTTTACAAAAAATATAGCTACTAACATATATTCATATTTAGTATGTGACATGCCCATTGAACACCGGACTTAGGGAAAATCATTAACACTTTTAGTACATATAGAATTTATCTAACCTTATTTCTTCTTCACTCTTTGATCATTGATAGTGAAATTCAAATTACACTTGTTCTTATTTCTACTCATGTTACAAAAGCTACTTGTCCTTTGTTTTGTATGTTCCCATGGAGAGCACATGCCAAAGGATGAACTTACATAATTATACTTTGTGGGGCCCGTTACTTTTATATGAACCCACATGATATCCTTTTATGGTTGAATATCTACTTTACATGCATGTTTGTGAGTGCTACATACTTTGAGATAAATGATATTTTAGGATCCAAATGCACTTCAAAGTGAGAGAAAAATGTAATGGTGAAATTGCATATCCATGACATTGAACATTTATTACAAAGTTAGGCCCCTTTCATTATGTTATTTACTCATCAACTCACACACAACCCTATACTTTTATCCCCTACCTTATCCACACACACACTCTCTCTCTAATATTTTCCTCCAATGCACATATTTACATCCTTATCCATATAAATTCATTGCTTATCTTAGCCTAAGCCCTTTTATGTCTTATGTCCTTTTTGTGGGTGTGGGATGTACCCTATGGTTGCAAACTTGACCCCTAAAAATTCGAAATTCAAATTCAAATTTTACTTGAGTTATGCCCATTCCTTTCCTGCCAAGGGTTGACTTAGCACATATTTGTGCAATTTATAGCTATGTCCATATATCAATGGAATTCAATTATACTCATTATCATCATCGAATAACATTGAATACCATTCACATTTACAAAGGATCGTGCTAGGAACATTTCTATTTGGAGCAATAAAAGGAAACTAGTCTTGCATCACACCACTCTAGAACATTTGCATGGTTAGAGTTTGTTGTCTTTGAGCTTTCACACATATTTCTAGGGATGATTTAGGTGAACATGCTCCCTTGCAACAAAGCAACAACCCTTCAAAAGTATTTCTAAATATTATCAATCTTCAAATCAACTAGACTAACATATAATACAGATACACATTCCACTTGATCGTTTCCATGGTTTCAGATCTAATTGTGATCCATAAATTCAATTTCACACAATATAGATAGAGCTTTCCCATCTTGAAATAAAATATAGAATAAGAACACATTTTTCTAGAACTATGACATCAAATTTCAAGAATATTCATTCTTCAATTATAAAACCCCCCAATTATCATCCAACTAGAAATAAACATGCTAACTCTTTATGACTTTGGTTACGTTTCCCAAATTAGTAAAGCGAATACCAAATAAAAAAAGTGTCGTAACGTGCGTTATTAATACGTAAATTAGTGCCTTAAATTTCGAAGTGAATTAATCCACGTGAACATGTGGAAGTCAGAAATAGCACGAACATTAAGGAGTAATCATCGGAATACAATATTAGTCAAAGCATTTTTCTGTTTGTTTCCTGACATTTAGGTGGGCCCGCCTTTTCAACTACCGTTCTATACGGGTTAGGGATGGAATTAGGTCTTTACCCCTTCTTTCCACATTGTACTAGCTAAAAACAATCACATAGTTAGGTTAACTTTGTTTGATTGCACACAATTCTATTTGGAGACTATTGCCATCACTTAAATTCTATTATTAATGTTAGATTTCTTATTTATATATATTATTAAAAGATTTGTATTGCATTCTTTGATCTTTAAATTGATTAAGTTGTCTTTTTTGTATGGTTTGATTCAATGGATGTGATTGTACCTTAGATCAACAAATACTAAAAAACAATGTTAGAGTAGACTAAGGACATCAGTGTGAGCTGAAAGCTATGTTTTGAAAGCTTGTAGAGATTAGATCCATGATCTCAAATCAGACCCATGAGACAAATGTTAGATCTACATTTGTGAGATTGATTTGGTAGTCATAAAAATGACCGAAGATGATAAACATAACACTTATTGATTCTAAAGCATTCATTTGATTGTTAAATTGGCATTTTTATATGGTTTGATTCAATAGATGCGATTGTATGGATTGTTCCTTTCAAATACAAAACAACAAATACTAACAAAGAAAGTTAGAGTAGACTAAGGACTTCAATGTGAGCTGAAAGCTATGTTTTGAAAGCTTGTAGAGATTGGATCCATGATCTCAAATTAGACCTATGAGACAAATTTTAGATCTACATTTGTGAGATTGATTTGGTAGTCAGAAAATTGACCAAAGATGATAAACATAACACTTATTAATTATAAAGCATTCATTTGATCATCACTAACATTCTTGCATGGCTGACAAATCATATTATATCATCTACCATAATATTTCTAAACAAGTAATATTATTTTATTTTGAAAAGCATTTAATTCTATACATTTATTATATCCCCAACTGCTTTTAGTCAACCCTTGGTTATTGAATTGACCCTAAAAAATTAAAATTAAAATTTTGACCAATTCCCACCTATTCCTTTTTCACCAAGGGCCAACTTAACACACACTTGCATGGTTTATTGGTATATGCTTGTATTTAAAGGCACTCGATTGGACTCATCAACATCATTGACTAACATTGAATATCATTCACATTTATAAAGGAGCATGTTAGGAACATTGTGATTTTGTGTACTAAAAAGAACCTAATTTTGCATTACACCACTCTAGAGCACCTATATAGTTAAGGTTCATTTTATTCGATCTATTACACACATTTAAAGGAGTTGACCTAGGTGAATATGTTCCCTTGTGACACATAATGACAACTCTTCAAAGATATTTTTAAATTTCATCAAATATTTAGATCTATGAAAAAGGTAGAGTGAGTAAATCTCAATAAGGGGAAATACAAAGTAGAGATACATATAATACCATATCATTTCCACGAGTGTGGATCTAACCTTGATATGCAAACTTGACCTTTCATAGTACACACAAATTTTTTTAATCTTGAGGCAAGATATAGGTTGACAGCACACTTTGTTGTGATTATGACTAATTGGATTCCATAATCTATGTTGAGAGCATTTGTTCTTTGGTCATCTAACTAAGTGCATCTCTCATTTACATTTGATTTATATTATTTAGCATTTATTTAAAAATATATTCTAGCCTAGAGAATTATCATGGTTATCAATAAATTAATTTAGTTGAATTTATGCTTGTGTATGCGTTTTATTGAATTGGGCTCGATTAGGCTTAGGGAACATTTATCTTCCTTTACATTTTTTGAATTTGTCTGATCTTACATGACATAATTCCCCGCTAGAGTTTCTTATCACTATTACGAGATTGGTGTGCTTATTAACTTATCATATCTTTTAGCCACCCTACTTACTCTTGCATTGGCTTTAGGGTTTATATTTTACCCTTGTTTTAGATCTAGTTAAGAACTTTTTTTAGTATACACAAGATATTATACCTTTTACCTACATCTATTAGGGTTTTTGAGCCTTTACTATATAGTTTTATGAACCTACATTTCTCATATTTGGATAGATCCTTATTTTTACATCATGGATTCTCATGGCCTTCTATCCCTGGTATTTATTCATGCCCCCCTCACCAATTTTGACATGTTTGTACAATTTATAACATGCAACCTTCTATTCTAATTCACTCATGATATTTTATCGTACAAAGGGGGTTATTGGTAATTACATGGAATGGGGCACCAAGAGGGGTCAAAAGTGAGCACATTTTACTTAAAATCAATTAAATTCAAACTTTAACGAGTAAATTGAGATGTGTACACTAAAAATTTGAAGGTGTGATAAGAAAGAGAAATACAACATGCTTTGAATTTAGTTTCTAAATTACTAAGGCTTTTTCAAAATGCGATGATATTAAAAGGGTTAAATCTTGATCACACAAAATTGACCATGCTTTTATCATTAGAATATAACATACCATCTGGTGTGTGCCTCCCCAATTTTTTTTGTTTCATTAAATTATTTTTAAAACTAATTAATGGAAAGATAGCTAAGAGTATGTAGTACAAATTATATTTATATTTACATTTTTCTTGAATGGTTATTATTTATGAATTTTTTATAGGTGAATATATCCTAATAAAATAATTAGTGAGCTTGCATGTCACCTAACTTTCACAAGAGTAATCATTTTTTCATTGTGTAGAAATAAAACACAGAACAATTCATTTTTTTTCAAATTTAGATAAATAGATCAATAAATATGCAAAAACTAATGCATGCATATATTTGAGGCTTATGAAGGCATCACTAAATATATATAAAAATAAATACCTTAATATATTTAAACTATGGAAAAAAATCATATGGTTAGAAATCTAAGAAGTGGATTGACATTTTGATGGTAGTTTTGTGAAATTTTGTTCTAAAATGTGTAAACCTAACAAGGAGGAAGTCTGAACATGCTATTTTATGTGCAAAATATGAATTTGGGAGCCCAATATGTATGTCTAACCTGCAAGCCAAGAATTACAAGCTCTCCTAATAGGAAATTTTTTCATAGTTTTAATTATAATGTGCATTGTGTGCACATGTTATAACACAAGCATGTTATGTAACATGCACACATTATAAATAAATAAAAATATCCAAAAATACCAATAAGACTTTATAATTTATAATCATGTGTGCATGTTATGGCTTGGTATTCACCATGAAATACTTAGTCATAACACATACACATAAAGGTTCAATCATCCTTTAAAAGCATGATTGTAATAAGCCTTAAAAATCATGTTTTCCCATGTTTTGGCCCTCATTGTCATGCACATACCCTTTGAACATTATCTATGAAAGTATTACGCCATCACATATGCACCTTCTCTTCCTTTTAGGGTTTGATTATTTATTTTCCTTCCATTTTGGACATGTAGTATGCTGAATTCTAATGATACATTTATTTTGAGAACCTTTCTTGCATAGGATTTAACTCACAATATATCTATTGTGAGGATACTCATGATATACCTATTAGATAACCTTCATTGCTATGATGATATATTATGTGATGAGGATACACTTGATTCACCTACTCATGATATTGATGACCTCATGATGACATTCCTTCACATGTCATTCAATAATATTACATCCATTGAGTCATGCTTTTTAGACAGCATATCCCCTCTCATACATGATGATGTGATGCATGATGATCAATATTTTATATCTCATCTTTGTTATCTCATACATCCCATGATGATGTCAAATCTTATAGTGACCCATTTTTAGCTATTCAAATGGATGTTAGTGTGGATGTTGTTTGATTGGAAAAAGGGATCTAGGTCTTTTATTACACTTCTTCCAATTAGGGACATTAAAGATTAAAAGTGATCTCAATATCCACTTGGATATAAACCTCAATGGAAGAGGTAGAATGGTGGATCAAGGTTTTAATTCTTTTTGTGTGATGCTATGTGGATGATGTGGATGTAATTAATTGAATGAATTATATGATGCAATGTTGTTTCTAGGTTACTAATGAAAATACAACAAACTAAGATGATTTCTAAGAAATGTAGAACAAAAAGACAAAAATAGATGCCAAAAAAGAAAAGGGTAGACACAGAAGAACCTAACATATGAATTTGGTGTTGAAATGGTTGGATAGGGGTGTGGGGCACCATAGACTAGCTTCCTTAGATATTTAAGATTTGATTTCATACTCATGTTTCTCTTGATATGCAAGTCCTTCTCTCTCGAGGTCACTGTTGGAACTTCATTTGATGTTGGTAAAATTCACTTTCCTTGACTTGATAACTTATAAGGATTGAGTGAATGAATGAGAAATTAGTCTTCAATCTTCCTCCAATTTTTTTTAGATCTGAGAACCTACACACATGAAAGAGGATGAAGGGTTGTACTTATAGAGGTTTTCCTAAGTCAAACCCCATTTTGGTATTTCTACCTCCACAACGACTATGATTATGTAAAAAGAGAGCTTACCCTCAGTCTAGAAAAGGCTAAATGATAACAACTGATAAATTGATAGATTATTGCAACTCACCACTTAGATATACATTCCTTGATGGTTTGAAGTCATGTACTCATCACCTTCAAGGAGAAGTTTTTTCTTGATTTGAAGCCCTGCAAGTGTTAGTAATCACAAAAAAATGAACAAAAAACATGAACAAACTTACATAAAAGCATGATATATGATTGGCATGATGCTTGATTGAAGTAAATGTTGTAATAATCTTGATAATTCTGCTCTTGACTACTCTTAGGATGCCCAATTTTTCTCAATGAATGTGCTAGTTCTTGTTAGGTGTGTTTAGGATTTCAAATGATGAAAATGACTTGTATTTATATGCAATTATTCTAATTTCTCAAAAAGAAATGTTGATAGCCAAAAGATGGAATTATATTTTCAAATAATAAAATGCTGACACCAACATATTCAAATTGGAGCCAAAAAGAGCTAGAAAAGGGCATTGGACGCCCTAGTCCACAACCATCCTTGTCAAGGCCTTAAACATCAAGTGCACATATTAAATGCTTATTTTCATTCCCATTGTTTGATTTTCTGAAGATATTCATAAAATGGGTAATTAAATCCATAATTAGGTCTAAGCACATAGAGGGGAGCTAAACCTAGTGTGAAATTGTCAAGGGTGACAATTTTTGACGCTACAAATGTTACACCCTTTTGTTCATTACATAATAATATATAAACTTTAGTGAAGAAATTTGGCAGCTTGATTGTTATGGTAGTAGAGATGCTTTTTGACATGTTGAATCATTCTTACATGATAATTATGAGTGTTTGGACAATACAATCTTATTGATTAGTGAGTTTAGACTTTATTGAAGAGGTAAATATTTACAGTGGTTTGATTCATCTTGTTAGTTTACTTTACTTTTATGAACTTGACACATGCTTTCATTACTTATTTTTCTATTCACTACCCATGAGTATTATATAGACATGGTGATGTCTTCTCATGATTTATTTTTTGGTCCCATTATCCATATGATTTATACATATACTAAACCTACTCTTCGTCATACACATGAATATCCTAGGGATAGAGACATTGCATTCAAACATATAAAATTCAGAAAATTTTATAGATAAAGGGAAGATAAACATCACACATTCATGAGCACAAAAGTCTCTCACTTAACAATATCAATCATATGATGAAAAATTTTGTACATCAAAAAGTTAGTATTGTTTAATATAATACATCATATATTGAGGTTACACATGATAAAAAAGATAAACCAACCTATAATTCCCACTACTTGGTATTTTTTGTGTTTTTTTCCTTACTTTACATTTCCATGTTCCTAATTTGTATGTGGATGACACTAACACCTTTAGTGGTTCATGTCGACACAAGCGACTTTGAGAAAATGTTATGTTGTTCATGTCACTTCTTCTTTGTGTTTAGTCTCATTTCTATTTAGACCCATTTTATCATGTCATCCATGTTGTGATTTCCCCTTTTCTATTCATCCATTTCCCTTACGTGTCCTAACATTTTAGACTTTTTAGTATACCTTGTTTGTTGTACTTTTCACACACATTTCTCCTTATATTTTTGGTTTCATGGTTATCTTCCCCACTTGGTGGGTGGGAGGGAGGGGGGATTGGTTCGTCCTTTCTTGACATGTTTCAATCCTATTATTGTTCACATTCTCTTTATGTCTATATTTTATTTACCTTTGTCTTTGCCAAGTTATTTCTCAAGTGGCTTTATATTTTACCTATTATTTTCTTATTTTAACTTCCACAACATTATGCTTTTTGGAATTCTATTTATTCATTATTTTATTCCCCTTGTCTTACCATTTTAGTTCTCATGTTACATATTTATTTCTTATCATACCACTTGTCCTACATTACCATGCATACTATGACACTTTGCTTATATTTTTCCATAATTGCTATCATACCTTCACTTATGAGATTTACTATACCTATGCTTATGAAATTTATCATACTATGATGCTTATGCCTTGTTACTTTACCATTGATTACTTTCCATGATCCTAAATTTCTATACCATACTTTTAGAGCTTACATATTCATCCTACATTAACATATATCACACTTTTATAGTTACCACATTAGATCAAGGTACATCATGCTTCCCCCCTTACATAATAATTTTTTATTACCACAACCTTACATCAAGGGAATCATTCCTTCCCAGGTTACATCATATTTATTCAGTGCTACACCTTTGCATTAAGGACATCATCCTTTCCCTCTCTTGATATTTTATTCCTTCATTTTTATACCTTTACATTAGGTGCATCATGTCTTCCTCCCTTACATATTATACATATTATTACCATACACTACATTGGGGGCATCAAACATTCCCCCATTACACATCTTTATATGCCTCAAAAAATTATCTTGTCCATGTGGGGTAAACTACCTTGACATCATGTTCTCACACTTAAACTTCACACTTATTTACTCACATGACCTAACCATATTTTTAAGAGATATTTTGGGGATAATATGAGCCTTTGTTTCCTTGTTGATTGCATAATATTTCATAAATCAAAATCCTAATTACATTTGGGATACTACGAGCCTTCCTTGTACACCATCAACTAATTCTATGCAATGTATTGAGAGTTTCATTACCAATAAGACCTATCACTTTCTTTTTGTTGCTCATTTTACTACTTTGGGGGTATATGCTTTTCCTAGTGTCATAAATAATTACATAGGCGTTCCTAATTATTTAGGGCAATATCACCACTCTTACTTAGCCATGTTGGGGAAAATTCATCCCTCAATGTCATTCCTAGCCCATGCACTTATCATAATTATAATTCTCTATGATTTACTTGTGTCTCACATAATGCATTCATTTGCAATTATTACTTTACATATTTATCTTACACTTACATTTCATTCACTATTTTTCCCTTTCTTACAATTACTTGTATCCTACAAATGTAACCTATTATAAGAGGGTATATTTTGTTGCTAACACTCTCATTCAAGTTTTACAAATAGTTATAGGTTCTTACAAATATTCCTTTTATACATGACAATGCAAGTTACCTAGTTGTCTAATCACTCATTGAATTCCAAGCGAGGTAGAGTATTATCAACTTTATTACATACATAATTTCTCTAACTGCATTTCCTCTTCTCTCTCGTATGGTTATTGAAAATAAAATTTAGGTTGTAGTAGTTATATTTGTGCTTATATGTTGAAAATATATATGTGACATATTTTTCCATTATTTTGTAAGTTCCCATGGAGAGTGCATGCCAAAGGATGAACCTACATGATTAAACTTCACAATGTCTATTATGCTATATGAACTCATGTGATATCATTTTATATCTTAATATTTACTTTACACACATGTTTGTGAGTGCTACATACTTTGAGATACATGATCATATTAGGATTCACATACACCTCAATATGGGGGGAAAATATAATGGTGAAACTTGTATACATATGTCATGCTCATTTAGTTTTGTCCTCATATTGAGAGAATGGATTAATATATTTACATATTTACAAATATCTTAATATTGAATAGAGTTAGGCCCCTTGGCCTATGTCATTTACTCATCCACTCACACCCAACCCTATACACTTATCCCCTACCCTATCCATACATGCATACACTCCAAGTAATTCACACATTGATTAAAATTGTCCACATATTAACCTCAACACTTTCATTGTCTATCTTGATCTAAGAATTTTAATGCCTTAAGTAATTTTTGTTGTCATGGGGTTGACCCTACAATCATCGACTTGATCCCTAAAAAAAAAATCAAATTCAAATCTTATTCGACCCTCACCCATTCCTTTCTCACTAAGGGTTTTAACATTGTTTACATAATTTATTGATGTCCTTTAATTTAATGACATTCTATTATACTTATTATCATCATTGAATAATATTGAGTAGCATTCAAATTTATGAAGGGGTTTTCTAGGCACATAAATTTAGAGCACTAAAAAGAGCCTAGTTTTGCATTACACCACTTTAAAACATTTACAAAATTGAATTATGTCATCTTTGACCTTTCACACACATTTTTGAGGGTTGACTTAGGTGAACATGTCCTTGTAACATAATGACAACCCTTCAAATGTATTTTTAAATACTTCCAATCTTCAAATCAATGAAAAAAGCAAAGCGAATAAAGATCAATTAGACAAGTCATAGAGTAGGGATACCTAGATTGGAAGATCATTTGTATGGTGCAAGAGATTGTTGTGGGTACATATTTGACCTTGATCCATAAACTTGACCTCTCACAACATAGATAGAGATTTCTAATACCTATGCAATATAGGCTAAGCGCACACTTTTCTAAAACTATATCAAATCAAAATTTAAAATCTTTATTAAAAAAATTCATTTTTCAATCACAAAACCAAAAACCTCTCTCCTTACATTTTATTTTCATAATTTAACAATTACAAATTAAAATATATAAATGTACAAAATTATCATGATTATAATTAGTTACCCTAAGTTAATTTATACTTGTGTAAATATTTTATTAGTTTTTGCAAAGACATGAATACTAATGCATTCAATTTCTTTTATTAGTTTAGCCAATGAACATATAAAATTTTAAAAAATTGAACAACAATCTTATAGTCTACAATTAATTTTCTATTTTAAATAATTATAAAAAATGTCATTTATCTTTCTTTCTATTGGTTCACATTGGGAATAGTTAGTGCAAAAATCAAAATTTTATTTATCTTTTTTGTAAATTACATGTCCAATGCATCTAATTTGTTGAATCAAATTTCAACTCTCTTAATGGCTTGAATGGTATAAGCATTATTATATATATCATAATAGTTATTTTTTATTGTGATGTGACAAGGTAAATTAATATGAAAATAAATTTTGACTTTACTAAAATTATATTATTGACTTTAAAATTATTTTTGTCTCCTTCAATGACATTTCTAACATCACTAAATCTATAGATTAAGATATGCACAAATAAAATTTAATATTCGTTTTTCGCCGATAGTTATATTTTGTAATAACTTTCACTCAAGCACTGAGGCATGGATGAGCCCATACATCATAACTGCATTCTATCTCTGCGAAAACATACAACATTTTTTCTCAAAGACTGCTGGCAAAATTAGTATTTTTTTTTGTTGTTTCTATTTTAATTTTTATCTATAAAGCTTTAATTTTTTTTTTGGTAACTTTAATATTTTTTTAACCCAATCATATTTTTTTATTAAAGATTTTTTATTTTAAATATATATTTTTTAATTTTTTAATCATAATTTGTTTAATTTTTTTTAAAATTATAACTAATATATTTATATCTAAAATAAATTATGTAATAAATTTTGAAAAATATTATTTTGAGACATCTATTGCACTTAAGTCATAAATCTAGTAAAAAATAGATAATATAGAAGCAATATCTTCCATAAAATTATTTTATTCATTATAGCGTAAGTAAATGAAAATAACTCATACATTTTATTTTTATTATTTTTGTGTGTTAGATCTTTAAAAAAAAATATTGACACACTCAAATAATTACCCTTCACCCCTTGTTGTTAAGGTATGTAATTAAAATTATAATATATAAATAAATTTAATTTAAATTAATTTAAAGACTTGTTTTAAATTTAAATATTTTAAATTTTTATAATTTTATTTTAATCTTTTTATAAAATTTTATAATATATTTAAAAATTTAAATCAAAAAGTTGTATATTTTAAATTTATGATATAATTACTATTGAAATCATGTTTTAGAGTTGAGTCACTTGTTTTCAAGTGTCTCATTTTTTATAAAATTCTATTAAAAATATGTATAAATAATATTTTAGGATTGGAGTCACTTGTTTTTTAAGGCTCTCATAAATCTATTTTTTACTAGATTATGACTTAAGTGCAATAGATGTCTGAAAGTAATGTTTTTCAATATTTATTACATAATTTATTTTAGATATAAATATATTAGTATAATTTAAAAAAATGAAAAAATTAAACAAATTATGATTAAAAAATTAAAAAATTAAAAAATATATATTTAAAGTAAAAAATCTTTAATAAAAAAATATTACAATTTTGAAATTTAATAATAAAAAATATTAAAGTGACAAAAAAAAGATTAAAAAGCTTTATAGACAAAACTTGCATGGCCAAAAAGAAACAACAAAAAAGATACTAATATTAAAGTGACAAAAAAAAGAAGATTAAAGCTTTATAGATAAACTTGCATGCCAAAAAAATTAAAATGAAAACAACAAAAAAGATACTAATATTGACGATAGTCTTGAGAAAATAAATTTTAATTGACAACCAATATTTTTGTTTAAAAGGTTGCAAACATCTTGCTTTGAGTTTAATAATCTACTAGTTCTAAAACCCTAATATTTTTAGATCTAGTTTTCATTTATTGTGAATAGATTGAGGCAAAACTTGTAGGGAGATTAATTTTGGTTTATCTCATTTAAAAATATTATTTGCTTTGGTAGGGTTTCGTAATATTTTTCCTACAAACTTTGCCCATGCTTTTTCATATCTTGAGGTAAGCCAATTGCCATGGTTTTTGTGAATATGTATGCAATCAAATCACTTATTTTTTGTGTTTTATTTCATTCTAAAATAATTTTGTTGTTATCTATTAAATGAAGCCATTGGTTTTGTGGCTTTATCTATAGTTGTTTTCTTTGTATATAAATAACACTTAATTATTACATAATAATATTAATATTATATTTTCTTATTATAATAAATATTATAGTCATTGATATATAACATAAAACTATCAATTATAACTCAAAAATTAATTATAATCTACACCATTAATAAATGTGACAACTCTTGCAATGAAATACAATTGTATCCTCACAAACAACTCTTCCAAGGCCACACATGTTTTTGAAGGATTTTATATCATCCATGAGTTCATTTAGCTACCTGAGGGGTATCCAATTTCCTCAGTATCCAATTTGCCAAAATCAATTGGGGCAAAATCTCCACCTCATCCCTTATATCATAGCTTTATGAGTTTGAACCTTGGTGGATGATGTACTCAAGGAACATACCATCACCTTCACCAATTATGCTCAACTAATTGAACTACAACCCTTTGATTAGCCACTAAGTTTTGATATAATAACTACTAGAATCATAATAAAATCTACCATCCCTTATTAATTGAAATTGTATTTGCCCCTTCTAATTGCGATAACTACATATGGTGCTTTACATTTTGTATTATGTTTGAAAAATATAAATCAATAATAATATCTTTAAAATATAACTAACTACAATTTATGCAACAAATTAACACTCTCTAACCATATTCACTAAATCACCATGCAAGAACCACACACCCTAAATAAAACTCTTTTTAGATTAATTTAAACAACAATGCTCGTCTCAGCCAGTATACCAGCCTAGTATCTTCTAATTAATTATATAATATTTTGTATAGATTGTCTTTTCTTCCGAGTCAAATTTTTAATGGCACTCCAAATTGGTAATTGGTTGCTTGATGACGACACCAAAACGACCTGTCTTGTTGCTGAAGACTCCAAAATCGAACGAAGACTTCAACATTGATTGATAACTACATAAATAAAATAAAATATAATATAATTAGCTTTAAGAACTCAAAATTTAGTCTATATCAACCATGCAAGAACATGCTGAAAACATTGAAAACTACAAAAAGTAAACCAAGAACCTTGAAAACATTGAAAAAAAAAAAATGATTATGATTACAAGTAGGCTGGCTTTGATGATGGATTGTAGCCATTGATTCAGCTTCATTTACAAAGGAAGTTCTCGTTGCTTCTGTCCCACTCAGAGTGAAAACTCATTGAATCATTGTTTTGGAGAACGCCAAAAGAAACAAGGATACAGTTCTGTGGGTTCTAACAACTTGTTTTTGAAAAAGGAGCAAGTTGGCCTTTTTTTAATCCTTCTTTTAAAAAAAAGTTTTTGCTAGCTTTCCGGGGATAATACATCTCTAACGGTAGGCTGTTTTGCTTTGGAGATCATTGCAAAACTTTTGAAATTTGGGTTGTTTTGTCATGTGGGTCGTTGCAGAAGTTCAGGATTTTGGTTGTTTAGTCAAGAGGGTAGTTATAAGTTCTGGAGTTTTCAGAGAATTGAGCTCACAGAATGAGTTATGATGAGGTGGGGAAGTTTGTAGAATTGGGTTCTTCATCTGTCTCCAGTAGGTATGGGAAAAACTTATGGTATAGACATATAATATCATATTTCTAATAATGTCTCCAAAGATGCAGATGAGAAATTTAGGTGTTGAAGATAGCAGCATCCTGCTACCCAAGGATTCAGCTCCCTCCAGATCTCAGGGAGGTTATAGTAAGAGGGAATGGCCTCAGAAGCTCCTCAGGTTTCTGTTTTTCTTTATGCTGTTGGCTACCGGTATCATTATGGGTGTGGTCATATGCTCTCACCTGGACCGCTATTTGGATACAGGGAGATTGTTGTACCCCAATTTTATTACCGGGAATTCTAATTCTTCATGTAGTAATTGCAATCCTAATAAGAAAGAAGATGGAGAAGCATCCATGAATAAAAAAGCCTGGTTAAGGCCCCCCAGTAATCTGATGCACAATATGACAGATGATGAGCTGCTTTGGAGGGCTTCGCTGGTTCCAATGAGGAAGGAGTACCCTTTCAAACGTGTGCCCAAGGTTGCTTTTATGTTCCTTACCAAGGGCCCCCTTCCTTTCTCGCCTTTGTGGGAGAAGTTCTTTCGTGGGCACGAAGGACTTTATTCAATTTATGTTCATTCTCTTCCCAATTATAAGCTTCAGGCTTCTCCAAAGTCGGTCTTTTATCGTCGCCAGATCCCCAGTAAGGTAAGCTTTATTTCTACGGCGTCTTTTGGTTAAGAACCCAAATCCTTACTAAGAAATGAGTTCTATTCTTATTTAATTATCAATTTCAGTAAATAAATTTATACTCCAGTGAACGTTTGATCTTGTATTGGTATAACGATTCCAGTGGGCTTTTGCAACTATTATTCATGTATTTATCTATCATCCCCCCCTTTGTGGATAAAAAGTCGGTTATAGCTACTAATCACAGGATTTGAATTTCTGAAAAATTTCAAAGCTGTACCGTAGAGATAGTTTTACTGTAGATTGCGCAGATAGCAGTTGATTTATGCTAGACGAGGAGCAGAGACCCTAGTTTTTTTTGGATGGGCACCAAATACAGGCCTTTTAACGTTTGTAACCCTTTGCAAATTCCAACGATATTAGTAGTTGAAGCTGGACTCATGCCTCCTATAACTGGTGCAGACTCCCTGCTGTAGAGTTTCTGCATCCTAAATAGAATGGGTTAGCGTTGATCCTCACAAACACAAAATCAAAACATAGAAACCGATATGTATAATCAAAATCAGGGGTGTCTGATACTCTTTACATCAATTACCTGTATAAAACAATAGCTAATGTAGTCTCTTCTTGAGAACTACAAATGGACTGCAGTGCAAGCTTAGCTTTATGTGAATGCAGTAAGTGTTGGCAGCTTATGCCGACCATGCTTGAGTCCAAAAGAGGAAGGCCTGTTTGCACTTTCTGTGGTGTGTGATCATGTTGCAAAGCTTTGAATTCTGATCTCTTTTGCAACCTTGAAGGGGTCTAATAAAATTCATATAAATTAATTATTTGGAATTAAATGACAAGAAAAGGGGCGTTTTTCTCTCAAATAGATGTAGAAACTGTTATTCGTATGGATTTAACATAACCCTTTCCATTCCAGGCAGTGTTTTCCCAAGTTTCCTGAAGAGGGGAATACATTTTCCAAAATTTGGGGACTAATAATATATATGTGCCCACAAATAGAAGGTTCCACCACTGAAGATACATCAGTCATTAACAAAACAATCATTAACATTCGTTTTACAGTGGCAATTTCCGACCTGGAGTTGTCAGATGAAAAATCAATTTACAAGGAAGACGATGTCAGTCATGGTTAGCTGTATCAAATGCAGTCAAGGTGACAAGGATCCCAACCATCAGTGAAGTTATAAAAATCCATAATGCTGGAGGTGTCAATATTGAACTTTCCAAAGACAACTCTATATTAGAGGTACAGACAGAAGTCACAATAAGAACTGATCAAGCAGAATTTGAAGCCATAAAACCAACAATGACATAAAATTGTGAATACAAGGATGTTCTATCCTTGGCCCCCTGTTGATGCTTTGAGTTTTAGGCCTCAAATCCCTAAGGTTTGATAGTCTCCCAGGTGATAGGAGTGTCAAATCTGGGAAGAATACCATGAAGCCTATATTTAGGTTGGGAAACTAAGGAGCAATTATTGAGGTGGGTAAGACCTCCTTTACTTCTGGCTTTGCCAAACCAAGTGGGGTTTCCCTAAGGTGTTGTAATAGATATCACCATAGAAGCAAAACACTCACCTTGACACAAACCATACCCGCTGCATAGTGCACCCCTATTTTAGTTGTAACTTCATGCCTATATGCTGGTTTGGGGAACTCAAAGTTAATCACCTTATTAAAATAGATGATCTACCATATGAGTGTTTGAGAATGTGTTTTATAATAATCCCTTATGCTGTTATATACGTTTTAACATGGCAATGAAAACACACTAGAATAAATAAAATTGAAAATATGTCTATATTATTTTGTTGCGAGTGTGTTGGGATGATGGGGAGATGGAGCCAGTAGTAGACTGGTGCCTCTATTCAGTTGTACAATAAAGTCTCTAAGTTCATACAAAAGATGTAATAATTGAAACCAAATGTGATACCTTAATCAAGATACCACAAAAGACTATGCCATTCAAAATGCATAGGCAAGTTGGGTGCTACACATCCATTCATAGAAACAACAAATGTTTGCAAAAATATTAAATGAGTTCACTTAATAATCCATGAGCATGACCATACATTTCCTTTATTGTTCTAAGAAGAAACCTTACAAAGGCTTTGCAAAGATTTTATGGTCGTTTGGCTGGCCAACTAATAAAAAACACATCCAAAAATGCACACCATATACAGGGAGACACTCAATCAAGATCAATTCTATCTTTAATCATTTACTCTTCAAAGGTCACAAGTTTTATTACAAATTTGGGATGAACCCAAATCATTACAATGCCAAAATACCTTTACCCAATACTGGAAACTAAAGTCTTAGGGCTTCCTATGGATTTCACTGTTCTGCTGGTTCTGCAATTGCTCCTCTTTTTTTCTCCTCTTTTTCACGGAAAATCTATAAAATATACGTCTTTCAACACCATCAAGAGATCTTGCGGAAAGAACCATGGTCGTCTGTAATTGTATAGGCCTCCCATGTTTGCTTGTATCACCTTCACATGGCCTTACACTTGAAATCATGCCCTTTACATCAACAACCATCTGCTTTTGTACACTATTCATGTCTTAGAGGGGCCCATAGGTACTGAGAGGCATTTGAGAGTCTACATCTATTGAATCTCATCCACTTTGAGACCATTGATGGCATCCTAAGTCATGCAGGGAGGTAGGTAGGCCTTTTTGCTTGAATGACGAAGTTTTGAGACTTTGCATGCCAAAGGGGCAAGAGGGAAAAAATACCTTGAAATGTTCAATAGGGATGCCGGGATGAGAAACTTCAAAACTCCAAAATTTGCAAAGTGGATTTTTGGGGAAAAGAGTTGGCAGTTGAGGAAATAATGTATGGTTGACCAAACCTAGAATCTCAAAATACAAGGAAAAAGCGCTTAAAGGAAAAATAAGACTTGGAGTAAAAGGCATGCCAGAGAAAACAAGTCCGACAGGGATGTTGGGATGAGAAACTTTGAAACTCCAAAATTTGAAAAGTGGATTTTTGGGGAAAAGGTTGGCAGATGAAGAAATGATGCATGGATGACCAAGCCTAGAATCCCAAAATTCAAGGAAAAGGGAGTTAGAGTGGAAAAGTAGACTTGGAGGGAAAGGCATGCTAGGGATGACAGGTTCGATAGGGATGTTGGGATGAAAAGCTCTGAAAATCTGAAATTTGCCTAAAATCATCTAAAGAAAAGCCAACTCGCTAGGTATTGACCACAAAGGTACCCATAAACAAAGTTTACTGAGGATTTTTTGATGAAAACACTCAAAATGAACATCCTTGGACAATTACTTGGCATAGGGGACCTGATTGAAGATTTCTCAGATCAGTTATCAACTAAGGGTGGATAGGGTCAAATGCAAAACATGGAAGCAAAACAAAGCAAACGCAAGACACCTGAAAATAGGGTGCCAACACCCTCTTTCCTAGAACACCCACTTTTCAGAAAATGGTAGAAAATCCCCAGGGACGAATGCTTGGAATACTCTTTTCAGGTCATGACTGCAGCTACTACTCAGATTTAAAGTAATGCTTTCAAATCTAGATTGATATTGTAGGTACTATTTGTGTCTACCTAGGAAGGTAGGTCAATACATGAACATTTGAAATCAAAGCAACTTGCACCTTGCATACCCATACAAAATATGAGACATTGTGAAACTGATGATAAATGTCAAGCACACAGGTGTATGAGTCCATGGCAGTCTGAAACAAATTAAATTAATGATCTCTTTTTGTTCCTTCCCCTTTTTGGGCATTTCTAGGATTATCTCCTCATAGAACTTTCTATTGTATACTGTTGTACTTTTGAGTCCCATTGACCTACTTTAGATCACTGGTGGACATTAATATAATTTCTCTCTTCTTGTTAGCAGCTCTTACTTGGCACTCAAAAAGAACCTTTGAGCACCACCAACAAGATGAGATCACAAGTTTGTTTTCAATTCAATAGGTCCCTAAGTTCCATTAATGGCTGTGTGTTTGTTTCCTTGCTTCTAACCAATGATGCCAAACTGTCTACTTTCTTGCTTTTGGAAAGCAAAATGGATGTCAAGGAGTTTATGTTTATCAATTTTTTGTGAATGGATTTTGGTTCAACTAGATTTTATATTAGGAAGGAAAATCGTTGATGTTATTCAAAAATAACCTTGGCAAAGAATCACAAAATATGCTAGCTTTGAGTAACAGGTCTTCCTAGTTCCTATGTGAATGGACTGGAATCACATAAGACGAATTCCAGCAGATGAGTCCTATCAATTTAGCTTTGCTAAATTTGGAAGGATACGTGGATACCTAACTCTCCTCTCTACTTTTCTTGAAAAGGATTGATCTTATAAGATAAATTTTAAACTGGATTCTAGTGTTTGTTTAACTTTACTATGATATATTGCTAAACTAACGATTTTACTTTCCTTTAGAACAGTATGGAGTATAAAGTAAATGAAGTAAATTGCTGATCTAACAATACTAGAGTTGGGTTTTGTATAAAAGGAACTAGTTAAAGTATTGAAATAAAAAGAAGAAAGGGTATTGGGTATTCCTGATTCAATGGTTGGAGTTGACAGATGGCTGGCAAAAGTAGTTGCAGACTAGAAAATAAATGTGTAGATGTTCTAGAACAAATTTGGATCACATAGGTGACAAATATTGATATAGTGCGATAAGGACCCATACAATGAGCGGTGACTTGTACAGTGCAATGGTGACTCAGTACAGACAAGAGAACTGCACAAACTAGAAAAATGGCTTCTGGAATAGAAACAGGAAGTCACAGTAGTGACCATTCTTCTATAGTGGCAACCTGTAGTACAATGCAGTGGTGACCTTTGAGATCACGGGCTTCAAATTTATACTATTTGTTCCCCTTCCTTTTTGGTTGTCATGGTGCTTGTAGGCTTCTGATCTGATGTTTCTATAGAAATACATTGGGGTTGATAGCTATAGGGAAGTTAGGAAAACATCTTGTGACTGCTTGGGAACTTGCCTTACTTAGGTCCTTGTTTGGCATGTTTCAACCTCCACATGCCAGTAGATGAAAATTTGGGGCATGTGCAAGCTTAAGGTGTTGGTAAACACTAAATAGAAATGCTGAAAAGATTATATATCCTCAAAGCTTCTTCAGGTGTGTGTTGATGCCTTGGTGTACGGAAGAAAATATTGAAAATGAAGTTTGTCATGATCCCAAGGAGATAGGGAGTATGGGGTTACAAGTTTTAGTAATATATTAAGTTAAGGGAGTTGTAATGTCTGTGAAGGAATGTTGCAGACAGTTCAGAGTGACAGTAGAAGTTCCAAAAAACCTCATGGGGAGGAGAATAGCCAAAAATTAGGATTCAAAATATAGAGAGGGAATTCTAAATTAGTTGCGCGAGAATTAGATGATTGGATTGTTGTAAAGGAAAATTTAAAATTTATTTTTATAAAGTTTGCATGCCAGTAGCAATTCAAAATTGTAAAAGTGCCACAAGCATCAGCTTTTATTTGTTTTATAAATAGTGATTGTATTGGCATCCAAGTGGGATTGAGTTCTCAGAAGGTTAGGGAATAATTAGAAATAGATATTGGGTTGGATAGGGTCCACGTGCACTCATTTGGGTTGGGAATTGGCAAAATGAGTCCTAAGATATACTAAGGGAATGGACATGAAAATGAGTGCACAATATAGAGTGAAAATTGTAAACTAGGCAATTTTGACATTGTAGATTTTAGACACAGCAAGATTACAGGAAGCCTTCTATAAATTTTTATTAGAATTTTTGTTGTTGCTTAAAAAGTTGCATGTATGGGTGATTTGTAAATGGATCTAGTTGATCACCATGTTTAGTTGTTTGAGTTTAATGACGATTTGGAATGGATGGATATGGTTTTGGTTTCATAGATGTGGCTGTCTTTCAGGATCAAAATCTATACTTTAGTGATACCAAAGTTGAATAATTTTACATTGTCATGTTCCTCTCCAAAAGATATGCAATTTAAAAAAAAGGTACCTTGTTTGGTGTCCATGTGTAAAAGTTATGGCATTTGGGAGATGCTAGACACATTTAACTCTAAAGTGGTGGTTTCATTTCTGTCAAGTGGCAATTATGAAAATTCCTGGGCAATGCTATTAGATTTCCACAATCCATATCATCAAATTTTGTAGTTTTCTAGATTTGATTCAAAAATTGGCAAACAATCAAATCCAGAAAACTACAAAATTTGAGTTCCTGGGCAATTACAAAATCACCCATGCTGAAAAGCAACAATTTCATCCTGACTGATGCTATGGAAGATGAAACAAATAGATTGATATTTTCATTTCCAATTCCTAGAGCATTTGGAGGACCATCCAACATCCATTTAAATACAAGGAGACAGCTGAAAGGTGAAGAATAGGCATGGCAATTGTGGAGAGCAGCCAAGTTTTATAATTTCTAACCACTATACGGTTTTGTTTGAGCAATAGTACTTAGGTAGATGAACAATTGCTACTACCTACTGGTTTTTCCCCTTTCTCAGTTTTTCTAGGATAAAATTTGGTTGTTGCATTTTCCATTTCTTTTACTTTCCAGTTCTCTATCCACATTTGCATCTACATCTCAATCCTCTCATTCCTCCAAGAATAATTGTCATTTGATAAAAATGTAGTGCAATGGAATTAACACTTCTTTTTGTTAGATTCAAATAGCATAGTAGAATAATTTGTCATTTGGGAATTCCAAGTAGCTCAATATTTGTGAATGTTTTGGTTTGACATTATCTATTGAAAATAAGATAAATTAGGGATCAATTGGTATTAGAGTCACAATGTCCTGTACATAGTTGGAAAACTCGGACTCAACAAAAACTCGGCAGGCCCAAAAATTTTGACTAAGCAAAAACTCAATGACTTAAAAAATTGCTTAAATTACTTTAGTAACGCATTTTTTTTTGCAAAATTCATTGACAAGATGTATCCAATGAGTCCATAAATGAGTACAAAAGTGTTTTCTATTAAATTTGATTTAGTTGAATACAAATTGAGTACAAAATCGCATTATCATGTGAAATCTTGATACAATAATTACTTGGCAACTATTATGAATTTATGATGATTGTCTTTGAAAATCATCATCATAATTCATAAATTGCATATTAAAACATTTGACATCTTCCTCTATCCTAGTCTAGTGAAAACTTGGGGAGAGGTTCTAATCTTTGCACACCGTTGTAGCCTAGTGAAAACTTGGGGAGAATTAATGATATTATGATAGTGATAAAGATAATTGTCTAAGTTGTCAATTCCAATCTCCACTCCCAAATCCCCTTATTGTAATCAAATTTCTTATACGAAAAGAGATCCCAATGACTGGTGGGGGTCTAAGAGTGGAGATCTCAATGGGGTCGAGGGGTGGTGCCCCTTGTGGGGGTTTGGGGGCAACACCCTCAACAGGGTCAAGGGGCAACCACCGTAGTAGGGTTGAGGGACAACACCCCTCATGGGGGTCTAGGGGTAACACCCCTAGTGAGGTCAAGCGGTAGCGCCCCTTGCGGGGTTTGGGGGCAGCACCCTTGGTGCATTCCTTGTTGCAATATAGGGCGGGGTCGAGGGGTAGTGCCCCTGCCACCAAGCCCAAATTAAGGCCATTGAAACCACATAAAACTTCTTGTCACACACCATTTCACAATTTTATCACTTAAGGGAGAAATTAGGTATTTGGCACTTTTTTATGAAAAATATTTGCTCTCCAAGTGCTATGTGAGGAAGTGTAAGGTGTGTTAATGCATTTATATGGCAAAATCATGAGTTTTTTGACTATTTTTTTGCATTTTTTTTGTGTTTCACATTTTTGATGTATTTGGCGAGTTTTTGCCACAAATTTGTCAAGTTTCTGGCCAAATCACCAAAAACTTGGCAAGTTATTGTGGTGAGTTTACCTAGGAAGTACTTGCAGGTTGAAAAACTTGCCGAGTTTTTTGACCAAGACTCGTCAAGTTTTCGGTGAATTTGCCAACTATGCCCTATAGTACATGCAATATTAGGTATGACCTACAAACAAAAAAAATGGTGGAAAATAAAACAAAACCTTATAAATTTGAAGACTCACTCATACCATTTGTTAACACTTGTAGATCCACTTGAATAGTGTTGTAGAATATGCCACTGCATAGAGAATATTCTTTGTGATCTGTATGGCCAAGGGTAAAAAAATTGCCTTGTTTTGCCAACTACTCCAAAATCAACAAATTTTATGTCGATCTATGGGATCATGGGCCTTTTGAATGCAATGGTAGGGTGGATTTTGCCCCAAAATGCTTCGAATGATGAGTGATTTGCACATTTCCAACAAAAGCCCCTACTTCAAACCCTTGTAGATTTGGCCTCCAATGGTGGATTTGGATTCAACAAAAGATAAAATTGACTTTTTTGAATGCTTTGGATTGAATGGTGAGCTCCAATCTACTTCACAAATCACCAAAAACAACTTGTAAAACAAAGCCCCAAACAAGAATCCTCTAAAATCAACTCTCTCAATTTTTAATTCTCTAGATCATCCTAGATGCAAGATAAAAGCCTACTCAATTTCAAGAAGACACAAAAAATTGAAATGCTAGAGCTTTCAAAAATTGACTATCTCTAGAAAATCCTTTGCTTTGATACCACGTTAGGATTAGTTATGGAGTTAGCTATTCCAAGCTCAAGATGCCTAAGAGCTAATCACAAGAATCCCAAAAGATCAACATCATAGTATAGCAATAATCTATACAAAGGATGCAATGCAATAGAAATGTACATGTAGGAATCTTTTATATATAGGCAAGGATGAAACATAGGACAATAAAGGATTATAACAAGTGTCATAATCATTTGACTTGAGACACAAAAAGTAAATTCTCTAAGTAAACTTAACTAACTAGGTGTGAAAAGGACCTAAAGTTAATATACACTGTTCAAGCTAACAATAGCCCCCTAAAGAGTATCACTACCTTGCCACATTGTCCCATATGTGTTGGTGAGCCAAAATGATCAATAACCATCGCTTGTTAATAACATTACAATATGCTCCTACCTGTTGAGCTGGTTCAACACACAAACAAAACAAAAGGTGAAGGTGATCAATTCAATTTAAGCCACCATGGGTTTGAATTAGGACCTTAACAGAGCAAAAAGGAAATTGCATAGGGGCACAATAATTCCCCATTGTGTCACATTGAATCATTCTTGGGGAAATTACTCAACTAGGGCAACAACCAAGGATTAGGGATCCAAGGCAACAGATAAATTTAGGATAGAAATAGAGCCAAAGGGCAAATAGGGCAACCAATATATCCAAATTAAGGTTTCGCAGATTAGGTGTCAATACAACTTTTTGTTGATTTTATGGTGGCAAAGATGGTTAACAATAGTCTCAAGGTTATTTTGCAATAGATGGTGGGAGGCACAATGTGGTTGAGTTAGCTACTTGAATCTTTTTTGCATCTCTTATGGTTGGTTTGCATTTGTTGTGTTACATTGTTGGTTATCTCTAGGTTCTTGGTAGTTGAAATTATTGCACCATGGTAGGTCCAATTGTTATGTTGTTAAATACATTACTCTCCTAGGTGGTAGCCGATAATGATGTGTCATACTTGGTACAAGACAATCATTTTCCACCTCTGCCTCATTAATTCTTGATTGATGGCAATTAGGTGCTACCTTTGTCTCATCAAGTGCCACCACTTTCTCTATTTGATCGAATCAGCTCCTCCCTTGATTGAAGTTACCTCATATCCTTTTAGACATGTGTCACCATGGCTTATCCATCCAAGAAGCTATTATATATATGTATGTTTTTCCTTGAATTGCTAATGAAAATAGAATAACCATTGCTGTAAAATTGAGCTGTTTATTATTTTGGGCAAATAGGGTTTCATATAGCTAGTTTCTAAGCACTTTGGTTTTGGGTTTAATTTGCCTTGTCAATATAGCAGTAATTAGCCTTGATATATGGCCATCTTAGATTGAATTTAGGAGCCTTTTGTAGCTATGTTGTCCCATAGAAACATAGTTTTAAAACTTGGACTCGATGAAACTCAGCAGCCCTAAATTTTGACTCAAGACTTTGGACTTGACAAATTAAAAAATATATAAATTCATAAAATAAACTTTTAAAATAACATGCAAAATACTATTAAAAAGTATATAAAAATAGAGTGAATGTACTAGCCATTTGTAGTTATGTGGTCCCATAGAAGTATAATTTTAAAACTTGGTAGCCCAAAATTTTGACTTGGACTCTGGACTTGATAAATTAGAAATATATATAAATTCATAAAATCAACTGAAATAACATGCAAAATACTGCTAAAAAGTATATGAAATGAATTTAGAAAATGCATAGCTAGGAAGGTTGTTGAAATATTGTTCAAATCCACAGCAGGATTTTTCTTTTGAAAAATAGTTTCTGCTAGCTGGCTACTTTATGGTGAGCATGTGCCAAAATTGAGCAAAGCTTGGTGGGTAATTCAACGAGAAGATTTATTGCACAATTTATTACAAGGTTTTAAAAATATGTATAGAACATCATATCTTCAGCAATTATACACTATTTTTAAGAATCTTCAGAATTAACATTGAATATTTTGAATGGGAACTATCAGTAAAACTAGGTGATCCGTAAACTCTCTGTATGTTCCATATGTGGTTTCCTGAACAAGAATCCTTTATTCATGATCTGGTTGCTCATAAGTTCTATGCTTAAAGTTGAGCAACATAGAAGACTTTATGAAAAAAGTAGGATATATTCACTTTGTCTAACCCCTTAGTGTCTTAGTTGTTAAAATTTGTAAAAACTTAGGATGAAGCACATAAATGAAAGCAACAACAAAGGAAAAGAGAACACAAGATTTAACATGGGGAATAATGTGGGTGTAAACTTCAAGAAAGAATCCAATATCAAAATCATTTTATACAAGCTTGCTCCCATAAAGGGCATCCAAGAACATCTCTCTTCTGGTACTCTATCACTTGTGCCTAATTTTCTGAACCTAATACACACTCTAAAGAAACAGGGCTACATATGTCCTCTAATTGCCAATAACCCTAGAACTAACATGACTAGAATGCAACTCTCTCAAGTGAACTTTATCTCTCTAGTTTTTCTTTACCTTTCTAAGAAGGAAGAATCCCCCTTCCCACATACCTCAATGGGTGTATTTATATTCAAGGATGGGCACAAGAGTTGAGAAGAGATACTTATCTCCCATATGAAGAGATTGAACAAAAAACGATTCAACTTCCCAAATGAGTTTTGGCTCTGCTAACTTTTTGTACATGAGACGAGTTTAATCAGGTATGAATCCATATGCTGTGCCTTTTCCCATCAAAGAAAAGTTCGACTTCAGTCAAACCTAAAAGACAAGTTCAACCCCAGTTGAAAGTCATTGTTACAAATACCTGCAACTTGCAGAGGCCATAAATTTTTCTTATGGACTCAAAATGAGGTGCCATTTGTTTTGAAATTGTATAACTTTCCAAGAGGAATCGGAATCTGTAAAAATATCACACTCTAGATTAACTCCCTAATGCTGTTTTTTCTCCTGCAACAAGACTGTATTTTCTATCTGTCAACAGTTGAATTGTATCAGAATGTTTATCCAATAATTTTTAGATTACTGGTAATGCATCTCTAAGGAACTGGGACATGTCTTGGAGATAGAGGTGCCTCCTGGTAACGGGAGACTTCATGCTGCATCTGCCATACAGTCCCCTGACTTGGACAACAGTCTCCTATCAAAATTTAAAAAATGGAGAGAAAAAAAAGAAGAGGCTAAAATGATCCCTTCCACAAAAGATTAATAATTTAATCCCCATGCACTAATCTCATTTGTCCACTTTAAAATTTTACTTTTGTATGCACTCTATAACTTTTTGAATACGTTTGTGCATTGTGTATAATTTCTAATTCCTGAATTTTCATTTATTTTTATTTAAAAAGAAATAGTTTCTGGCATCTCCAGTTAGCCCATTGACATTTTTTTTGAGAAATGGCATCCCCATCTGATTACCTGTCTTGCCTACCCCTCTCCATCCTCGTTTCCTGGTGATTGTGTGACCTACCAAAAGTTATTATTGCATACACCTTGCTGCAAGAAACTTTGATCTGCATCTTGAGCTTGCAAGGGTGGGTCAATTGTGGCCAACATATGCTTTCTTGATGCAATGTGAATTGAAGGCAGATGCAGGCTTCTTGTTGTTCGTTTAACAATTAAATAAGGCAAGGGAGTTTGATGCAGCAAGTGGGGAAATTGATGCTGCAGAAGAATGTGATGTGGAGAACAGTATGTGGACAGCAAATAGCTTAGAATTATAATTTCTTCAAACCCAAATGGGATAACCACTGAAAGCTACGACTCTGACTACTAGTACATGGCAAGAGTCCGGTCCAATAATAATAAAAGGGTTTCTGCTGGTGCAACAGTGCAACTTAGTGCAGAGTAAAAATAGCCCAAAAACATCCAGAAACTGGTAAAAGGTAACTGACAAACCAAAGAAAAATGGTGGAGCTAAACTGGTAAAAGACTCAAAAAGGAAAATATTTCTCACCCAACAAAGATTGTCTAGTCAATGAGTTACATGGGAAATTGAAACCTAAGTAGGATAAATACCAGTGGACCAGCAAAAAGGGAGAACTAAAAGTGTTGATGGGAAATATTCCCTAAAATAAAGCTTAAAGAAATGAGCTGCTTTGATACTAGATGAGGTGGATGAAATATCTGCAATCATAATCACAAACAGATACACAAGAAGACATAGAAAGAAGGAAACGCAAGCTTATAATTTTGTTTCTATTGGCTGCAGGGTATATTTTTAGAAGTCAAACTTGTACGCTACTTGCCACCATTCATAACTTGCTCTATTAGATATTAAAATACAGCTAATATTACAAAATTTCGCTGTAAGTCACAACTGTCTTAGGGTAATAGCACCATATGAGATCTAATCTTTTATAACATCTACGAAATACAAGCTGGAAAATATCAAAAAGAGGATCTTATGTTTCCTAGCAAAATATTGAAATTGGGGATTATGAATCCTCATCAATTGTGGAAATCTGGAATGGTTACCAGTCTAATTATGCAAGTTTAAACTACTGACAGAGACATAATCTTCCTGTTTGGATTTATTTGAAATGAAGATGCTACATATTTTGATAAGCTTGTTGATGACCTGAAACGAGGCTCAAAGGTGGATCTAATTATTTGGTTCAGTTTAATAGTTAATACTTAAAATTTAATTTGCCATAGGAACTATGGATAATGAAAAATGAATGTGCATTAAAAAACCATTAAAATCTGATTACAATGTGAATGAACCTGAAACATTTCCAATCAGGGTTATCATTTTTCAGTCTGAAATGAATGTCAGCCCCCTGTGCACTTTTACTAAACTTTATTCTATCAAGAATAAATATTTGTCATCCTTATGCATCTGTTGAAGGTTGAACAGTCTTTTGAAGAATGATACTTATATGGTGCTCAATTAATTCTTTATATTTTGCTTCTGCAGTTGGCAGAGTGGGGACGCATGAGTATGTGCGATGCGGAAAGACGTCTTCTTGCAAATGCTTTACTTGACTTCTCAAATTCCAGATTTGTGCTTTTATCAGAGTCATGTATTCCTGTATTCAATTTCAGTACAGTTTACAATTATCTGATAAAATCCCAACATAGTTTTGTAAGTTCCTTTGATGATAAAGGTCCCTATGGAAGGGGACGTTACAACCCAAAGATGGAACCTGAAGTTACACTAAGTCAGTGGCGTAAGGGATCTCAATGGTTCGAGGTTGATCGCAAGCTGGCAATCAGTATAATTGGTGATAACATTTTCTATCCAAAATTCAAGAACTATTGTACTCCAGCTTGTTATGTGGACGAACATTACTTTCCCACCATGCTGAGCATTCGTTCTGGGTCACTTCTTGCCAACAGAAGTATAACTTGGGTTGACTGGTCAAGGGGGGGCCCTCATCCAGGAATGTTTGGAAAGGCAGACATCACAGAGGATTTTATTGGAAGGATTCGTAATACCAAGCCCTGCACTTATAATAACCAAACTAACTCTGTATGTGTGCTCTTTGCTCGGAAGTTTGCGCCAAATGCATTGGAACCTTTATTACATCTTTCATCAAAAGCATTGGAATTTGGTTGAATACATGTAAAAAAAATTGTAATTGGTCTATCATTCCTCACAAGGCAGACTATTAAATTGAAAAGCATCTCAATAACTGTAGTAACTCCCAATGCTTCATATATGCAATTCATTGAGCTCATAATTAAAGTCCATTATCCTACCACACAGTTCATCAATCAGCTTCTTTCTACTTCTCTTATCAAAAGCATTCCTAGAACCACTTGAGTATGCCCATGGTTGGCTTTCTTCCATCCTATGACAATAATGATAATTTGTTATTATTATGTTGTACATTTCACATTTGTCTTATTACTTTCTGGTTATGCATACTGGCCTTGTTACTTTTGCCCAAATGTATTAGTTTCTGTATTAATTTGCTTACAGAATATACACTGGCACTTTAGTGCTTAGCTTCCAATGACAATGTTGATAAAATGTGTTTGTCGTTTCTAACAATCATAACTTTCCTTACCGTTTCATTTACAATGACAACAAAGATATCCTGTAAAAAGGAATGCTGAAGCCATTTTTTGGTAAAATCAGATGTCGTAGTAAAAAATAACAGTTTGGCAATTGCTTGTTTATTCAATTTTGCTTCATTTATTCAAACAAGTGGCATAGAAGGATAGCTAGAAGCAGCTTAGAAGATCCAAAAGCTTATGCAAATTCCAGAGTTCAATTTGGAGCATTCATAAAAATAGGTAGTCATTTTTAAAACGGTGCAGAAGGTTGTAGACTCTTCTGGGGCATTATTGTTCCTTCTTCACTATTCAACTTATGCTACATGGAGATATTCATAAATGTTTGTCCGACCAAATTCTCTTCCTAAACTTTCCTTTTGAACGTAAGATTTTTTTTGAACTAAACGATGATTTGAAATTTCGGGGTTGGTCACTTCACTAAGAGACCACTGGATAAAAGAAATTAGTAATTACATATTTCTTCAAAATAATAATGGTACTTGTGACCATATAACTTCATGAAGAGGACAAGGACTGGAAAGGAAATAATTGACATCTAAAGTTAAAGAACAACTTTAGCAATCTATCAATTAAGAGACTATATAGAAAAAAATTTTGCTGCTTGCCATGGATTTGATCATTTTTTTCAGGATGTAGGCTATCAATTCTCTCCATTTAGGTACCTTTCCCTCGAAGAGATTTAAAGATAATTAGAGAATCCACTACACATTGATATGCTTAGTGTCTGAGGCTCTGCAAATCCTGTTGAGCATTATCATGGCCGCTCTGAACATTGGGTTAAATGTCTTCGATTGTGTATGAGTTTATATCTCTTTTGCTAACCCAATGGTCATTGTCTTCAACTCAATTACTTAAACACCTCATATACATAATTCCTCATCCAGTCGTGTGCACATTGAGTATCATATCTGAACTATGGTTCAGGGAGATAAAGAATATTTCTGAAAGCTACTCCAGTGACACTAATTGTCAGTGAAGTGCATTCCAAATGCAGACTTGATATCTAGAGCTCAAACAAATAGATCAAAGTGAATTTATAAATTTATATTCGTTGATTTGGAATCTAAACAACTTATGAAGTCCAACCCAGAAGATTCTTGCAAAAGAAGACAGTAATTTACATATCCTGTGAAAGTGTCTGGAATTCCGACAGGTGCCACGAGCTTGCTGATCCAGTCACTTTATTCCTTCACCGAGGAATTCATCTACAGATTATGGCCTAGATTTGGCTTCTGCCTGCATCTCAATAATTCATTCTCGAATGTTCTTTTGGGATTCAACACTTTCATTGCAAAGAGACAAAATTTGAACATATCAGGCATGCCATGTGATAGGTTTGGAATGTGTTTAAACTTAGCATGGGTCGTAGCTGAGACAAGATGTAAAGCTAGAAGAAAATGAAAATTGTTTTTAACGATTTCTGCATAAGATACAGTATGAAAGGTAAATTATATAGAGTTTGCCAGATCTTCCGGACAAGCTCAATGACAACAATTCTGGGTGAATTTTGATTGTGAAGCCTAATTGTTGTTGTAATGAATGCTAAGTTGAAGAATTGGAAGTTGAATTAGAAGAAATTTAACAAAAAGAATCTTATGTGCCCTGCATTATTTGAGACGAGTTCTCCTTTAGTCAATTGGCCTCCATGTACTAACTGATCCACTGGCTGGTTTGCTACTCATTTAATACAATTACATGGAATGATGGAAGTTGACTTGAATGATTTTGGATATCAGCTGCAAATGCCAACAACTGGTGACTTCAAATTGATTGATAAAAGGTGACTAATGATTTTGGAATTACCTTCAAGAACAGCAGCCAATAATGTAATCATGTACTAATTTGATTCCCTTCAACAAAACCGCAGTTTCTACAAAAAATATTATAATTTCTTTCAAATGCAGGTTCTAAAACTGAGAAAAAGAGATTACAATGTCTTTTCAAATCCTTCTGCATCCATAGCTACCAAGATTGGGAAAATTATAATTGGCCAAGTTTGGAGGAGATGTAACCATTTTGATGCCTCAATTATTGAGATTGATCCTCAAAACTTTGATCAACCAAGCGCATTAAGTTCCCTAAAGTTGCTGATTCTGTAGTCCAGGTCTGAAGCAATTAGTTTAGTCTAAAGTACAGCATTTATTTATTAAGTTCCTTGAAGTTGCTGATTTTGTAGTACAAGTCTGGAGCAATGAGTTCAGTCTAAAAGTCATGATTCTACAAAGGTTTCAATTTTTTTTCTTTTCCCATAAGTATTGGTCCAAACATGCTTGCACAATTTTACACTAGGATGACGACCTACAAAACTCTTATGATTACACTGAAGCCAGTTATTCCATTAAGTTGGACATGTAACCGAAAAGAGTTTAAACTTGACAGGTGTCTGGTGACAAAGACCATGAATTACAGAATTTATGACATTGCACAAAGGCTTGAAAGAAAATTGGTTGCTTGCATCTAGCCACACATCAGTTTCACTACCAAATAGAGGATATGTAGGAACACTTGAGAAGCAAATAGCTCGAGATACCAAATCTGGATCCACATACCATCTTAATTCAATTTCAAACTGGATTGGATGCATCGCAAATAGCCTTGATAACATGTAGTATTCTTTTGTGTGCAAACAAATTTACCTATTATATGATAGCAGGCAATACTTGATGGAACTTGTCTCATTTTTAGAATATTGTCTCAACAGCTTTTTAAATCTTTCAAAAAACTCTCATGTGTAAGAAAATATTACTTAAAAGTACAACTTTCATTTTGATTTTGTTGTCTCATTAGTTTTTCAGATCCATGAAACATTTTTTGGATTTTGTACACCTAGATCACGACATGACATTTTGAAAACCATTATATATTACATGATATACTCCTAAACATAAGACTCAAATCTCTATGTAACCACTGTATGGTGTATAAAATATGTATTGACTGGTGTTAACCATAGCAGCAAAAATCGTTTGGGGAAAAAATCGGCAAACCAAAAGTTCAGGATTTTTTTGAAAAAATGGGGAAAAAATCGGATTTGAAAAAAAATGTAAAAAATTGTAGAAAAGGAGACAAAAGCTATACTATTTTTGAAAGTGGAAAAGGCAAGTGTATGAAGGATTCATAGATGATACAAGTGAACAAAAGCTTTAAGAAGGCAATAACATGAATGAAATAAAGTGGAGGATGAAAAGGTAAGTGTGATAAAATAAAGGATTGGCTAAGGGTTAAAATCTTAGGTAGATACTCTTTAAAGTTGTGCAAGCTTGAAATCAAAGACAGTGCATTACCAGTCCAAGAGAATGGTTAAAATCTTAGGAAAATACTCTTTAAAGCTGTGCAAGCTTGCAATAAGAGAATGGAGTCTGAATTTAGGGTAATGCACTGTCTCTGATTTCAACCTTGCAAAATGATATCTCTGAATAACAGACATAATCTGCATGCTTGGCATAAAAATGGGTGCAAGATTGAAATCTTTCAAGAGCTATTTTATAAGTTTTGAACATGAAGTGAACTTATTTTTAATATTCTCTATGTAAAGTAAAGTGCCTATAGGCTATGGAGGTTATAGATTTAGTATTAGACATTTACATACTTTCATTTCATTGTTTCAGTCATCATCAATGAGGAACCTTATCGTTTTTCATTTTGGAATAGTACAACCTTGGACATTTTGCAAGAGGTAGCTAAAAAATTAGACTAAAACATGACAACCCTACAACTTGACAGGGGAAGACTATAACTAATTTGACTTGATATTTAAATGATGATTAATCTATGACAAAAAAGAGAGACAAAGTAGTATGATCATTGATTTTTGTATAGGTACCACAAATGGTTTTTTTTGGGGGACCTTGGGACAAACTTGGGCCATATGAGGACTTCATATAGCTTTGAGAAGTATACAACTCCATATAGCTCATCTATTAGTTCGATCAATGTTTTATCTGAGGGCAATAGAGTCAAGCCTATCACCTAACATCTAAACATACAATGAACTTAAAATGATACAATAAAGTTATTTACAATTTGGACTGATTTGGTGTAGACAACTCATTCTTTGTGTAGGTTTCATATGTACAATTTTGATTAACTTGGTCATCAAAGTTAGCTTCTAAAATTTTCTTGGCATGGAGGTGGTAAATGCTATAACCATTTATAAGGTCACTTTACACAGGCATGACTAGTGAAAATGGTTGGAATTGCTTATTTTGATTAATGAAGAATCCCCTGCTTTATTTTACTGTGGTTTACTTTATTTTAGGGCGTATTGACAAGACTGCAAACTTAAAGTTCAAAGCAGAAAGGAACTTGTTCGCACGTGTATGGAGGGCAGATTGCAGAGTTGATGGCGGTCACCCTTAACTTATCACGAACTTGATTTATAGAAGAAAACATGCCAAATTTAGGGTTTTTAATGTAGGAGTTGTTAGTGCGATTTATGGTGATTTTTTGCAATTTTAACTCAAAAAAATCACGATTTTCAATGATTTTTTGCCAGTCAATGGTCTGCCAAAAAATCAGGGAAAAAATCGGCAAGCCTAAGGATTTTTAAAAATCATGATTTTTGTGACTTTTTAAGGATTTATGCTTCTATGGTGTTAACAACAAAATCTTACACCCTACCAAGTGCTTGTTGGGAAAATAAGGTTTATATATTCTAATAAATGTACTTATAAGGTTTATATATTCTAATAAATATGCTTTTTTATTTTATTCAAGGGGTAAATGCTTTTGACCGGAGCTATGAACCGGAATACAACCATTCAACAATACCACCCCAATAGGGTTTGAACCTTGGTGGCAAGAACAACAGTGCCACCTATAAACCATCACACCATGCCAATACCGACATTCTAATAAATATACTTAATGTTAGCTTTAATAAATAATTAGTTGGAAGGTAGTTTAGGGAGTTTTTGAGCAAGTTGTAAGAGAATGCAATGCTTTATAAACATTTGCATAATACATTATAAAACTCTGAAGCATTAAAATTATATTTTACACTTCGATATTCACTATGCCTGCAATAATTTTTCAAAATGATATTGAAGTAATTTTGACAAAGATCTGTATGGCTGAGTTGGAGGATGTAAAAATATTGCAACATTTACACAGTAAAGAAAGCATTTATTAGTTTTATTTATTATCTGCTTTCTCTGTGATTGGATTGCGGGAATATTTCCATTGGAGGAAATATTAAAAGTATGGATTTCCCCAAAAACTGAAAATTTCTATGAGAAATCATAGGGGTGACAAAAATATTTAAATTAAAAAGCAGAAGTAACTTAGGTGTAAAGTTTTTCTTTTGAAAGAGATTTGTCACTATTTTAATGTTTGGATAAATATTAAGGGTGAAAAGCACATAAAAGAGACATTTGGACGATAAAATATAAGGGTGAAAAAGTCATGAAAATGAAGTGTATGGATGATAGAAAAAAAGGTTTCACCTTTTAAAGAAAATGGGTAGAGTTTGTAAATTTTTATTTATTTGTTGTTTTGATTTATTAATAATTTTAAATGTTTGAGAAGATTTAATAAGGGTTGGTATATGGAATAGTTGGAGAGGGGGACTTCTTCAAAATCACAGTGAATGGAAGGTTTAAGGTTCAAATTTCACGAGTAAAAAATAAAATAAAATATTTTAGTGGATGCATTGTAGGGGACTTCTATTATTTTTTTTCTTTTTTTAATTTTTTTTTATAATGTAAAATTTAAGAGGGTACTAGAAAATTAAGATTACATATCTTAAGGTACACAACGTTAGATTTAACAAATAATTAATTGAGAGTTAGTTCCCTATAAGATAGTTAGAGAATTTATGAGAAAGTAATATATATATTATAAAATTTCAAAACATTACACTTATAGTTAACATTTAGATATTCACTATATACAACTAACTTAATTTTATAATATTTATACTACAATCATTTTTCAATAATATTAATATTCACTTTTCAAATATTTTCAAATAAACAAGAAAACCATTTGAAATAAAAGAGATGCTAGTTGATGAAATGTTCTAAAATAAGTTGCAAATATTTTACCTTTTCCCCACTAAGATGTCCATTAGGAGCAAGGTCTAACATGGAGGACAATCACAAGGTTGATATCTCACTCATGGAAATAATAATAAGAACAAGTTATTAAATTTTATAAGTAAATAATGCTTTTAATAATCCCTATGGATCAATTTAGTTGTATAAACTTAAAAATATGTTATGATCATAAATTTATTTAATTTTAAAGAAAACATTTATTATTTGTTAAAAAATATTTCAGCAGCTCCCTCTGGGTTTCTTTTGTATTGTGTGCGCCAGCCTGTGCATCACCGAATTTATTCGGCTTTCCATCAAGTTTTTGATCTACCACTTTGCGCATCTCCTCTTCGCAACTTCGGGCAACGACTTCCCTTTCAAGTCCTGAGAGGCTGCGCTGGGCGTCCACATGTCGCACTTGCGGAGGGTTTTATCTCTTATTTCCTTAAAAGCTTCGTGCAGGTTGCGAAAGGCTTCTACAGGGCCATCATTTCTAAAGATTGTCAGAGGGTCCTACATCTTGCTACGTGGCGGCGGATCGCAAGCTTTTCATGCGGGAATGAAATAATCAACTATGGGTTGTGAAATGCTTCAGCTGAGTTTCTTTTATTTTCTAAAGATGTTGGCGGACCCCACCTTCTGCTAGGTGGCAACCGTTCGCAGATCTTTCATGTAGCAAGGAAACGAACAGCCGCGGGCAGCGAAACGCTGCTATGCATCTTTCGCACCTGGTTGATGCAGCTTTCTCTCCACTGCGATAAGGATCTCGACCCATTGGACATGTGTTGCATCTTTGCAATCTCTCGCCAGCAATGGGAGAAAGTTTTGTGCAGACAACGAAAGGCTGCCATGTGCCTTACGACTAATCTGTAGAGCGGGCGATAGGCTGGCTGAGGGGGATGATGCTATTGGGTGCTGCTCATCATGATCATTTGCAGTGGTGGGTGACACTTGTCACCTTGAGCTTGGTTGGGACCACCGCCATCATTACGAGGGATGCACCCGCACCTGAATGACCGGATGCTGTGTTCTAGCTCAATGTCATTGTAACGACCTTGGAAATCTTCTGATTCAGACATCATTGCAGGGGATTGTGGGATCTTTTCTGTTGCAGTTCTCCAAGGCGGTGGGAGGTTTCTTTTCTTGCTATATATACTCTCTCTGTCAATGAGAGAAGGGTCCAAAAAACTTTAGATAAAAATACACTAGTTTTTAGCAAGAGACATCAGGCCTCTTTTATTATTTTATTTGCAAGAAACTTTCAGATTGTGCCAACTGTTCGGCTTTTCTATTTTTCATATTTTCATTAAACTGTAAACTATGCTTTATACTGTCTTAAGCATTTCATTTCAAGGAACTTCTATATATTGAATACAAACTTGCTTACCTAAATCATGTCTAATGACTCTTCTTAGTAGTGAGTATGTATGCAATACTATTTTATGTCAATGAATGAATTGTTTATGCTATAGCTTTAAGTCTCTGACGTTTTAGAACACAACAACACCATTCAGGCCCCTAAATCTATGATTTATCGTGCCCATCAACAAATTTTGGTGCATCACCTTAGATTAGACTTTGCTTCATTATATTCGTTTCCTTCTCCCTTTCCAAAACCCGTTATAGAAGCTGGCTTCTTTAAAATCTGAAAGTCACTCAGTTTGGCGCAAAGGGTCCCCCTTGAACTGAGTTTCCCATAAGACACTATTACCTCATCAATTTTTGGCGTCAATAGTTTGTACCTTTTTCTGGCACGCCCGGTGGGACCCGAACTAATGAAATTGCCTTATAGAGGGGTGTATGAACCATCGGCCTATAACTAGATCGCAGACCGCAAGTAACCCAAGTTTACTAGTACGTTTGCTAGGGACAGTCTAGGCCGCAAATCAGCTGGTAACCGTTCCATTCCCACCACCTTTTCCTCTCACCATGTTGCCGGCCGCGAACAGAAACTACGTAGCATGGGATGCTGGAAGTCCCCTGGTAGCCCCGGTAGCACTAGCTGTTTGGGGCGCTATCCCGGTTTCGGCCCTGAAAGCTATTCCCAAATTTGCCGGAGACAACACAAAAATGCCAGCAGAACATTTGCAGGATTTAGCGGATGTTTCTCTGGTACACGGTATTACAGCGCAGAATGTAGTCCTAAGGCTCCTCGCCGCGTCCTTCAAAGGCAAGGCTCTAGATTGGTACCGAACGCTGACTCCTAATTCAATTCGCACCTGGGATGAGCTCAGAGATCCATTTTATGAAAGGTTCTCAAACGACGAAGATCGTTCTTCGTTATATTATCAGCTATCTGTCATAAGACGAGCCCCCCAAGAGGCTTTGATGGACTTCAATGCCCGATTTCACTCAAATTGGCAGAGGATTCCTGTGACTATCCTCTTGACTCCAGAATTGGCATTCATATTTTATCTAAAGTCCATTAATCCCAACATTTTTGTGATGATCAAGTCTTTGGGAGGAGCTACTCTACCAAATGCTTATGCTACCGCTATCAAAGCTAAGAATTATTTAATAGATTGCAAAAAATTGCCTCCTTGACCTATTATGCTGATATTTTTTGAAATATCAATCTCTGCACAAGAGGTTGCATCGACTAGTGCGGCAGCAACTCCCCAGTCGATGTACTCATATGCGGCCGCTCTTGAAAACTTGGCTTCTACATCAAGTTCTTCCAAGGATGAAATAAGCAACCTCAAGGAGATGTTGCTAACTATGGAAAATGACATAACAACTCTCAAACGGAACCAAGCAACGCCCCCGCGGCCTGCATATCAAAACTATCAAGGCGGGCGGTCTACTTATCAATAAAATCAATATCAGAGTGCGCCTCGCACTGATCCACCAGCGCCGACTGCAAACCAAATGGTTCTGGTGCCTACGCCGCTGACAAGTGCATCGCCAAGCTCGAGTAGAGAATTAACTGCGGGACAAAAACAATCTTATTGATGACATCAATCCATGGTGCTTCCCCTACAACGATGCACATATGCCTTGAAATTGTCCGCGTGGCAACTTACAACAGAAGGTAGCAGAGCAATGCAGTCAAGGTACTACAATCGAAAATGGAGGATACATATATGCCTCGCCAATGGAGAGTGCGGTCCTTACCACGCAAATGCAAGGAATGTCCTTAGAGCAAGAGTTCGATATTGCTTCTGATCATGCGCTCTTCTCCTGGATGGAAGACGAGGAAACAGTGTTTGCCAATGACACATCCATAGCCAAAACGCCGTAGGTACAGCTTGACTACAACACGCGCTCAAAGAGGAGATTCACCGGTGAGCCTGTTGTTTTGCTTCCGGATAGCCTGCAACGCAAAGGCGCATCTGATCAAATTCCTAGCGCTTCAACCGTCCCTTCACCTTCTCAACCGTGGAAGGAAATTATTATAGCAAGAACCAAGGAGCAGAAATCTCCAAGTTTGCCACCTTTTAATGTGGTGGAGCAATTGAAGAAATCATCTACTAATGTGTCTTTATGGGACATTTTAGCTATCCTGAAACAAAAGACTATATTATAGAAAGCGCTTCAGCAAGAGATCAATTCAACACCAACAGAGCCGTCTGCAAGTACAGAGGTGGTTTATCAAATACCACTAGCTAAGGTTCTTACAGACAAAGCGAAGGAATCCCATGCGGAAGACAGAAGTAGGTCAAAACCTTAGCCCTTTTTCTTAACTCTCATTATAGGAAAGAAACTATTACACAACGCTATGATTGACTCTGGTGCTAGTACAACTGTTATGCCAAAACTAATAGCTGAAGCTTTGAGACTCAACTACGAACCTATGAAGAAGGGGGTGATGCAGCTCGATGGAAATAAAGTTGATATTGTAGGTGTCATCAAAGCGCTTCCTTTAACTCTATTTGCCTGCCCCAGTATCACGGTCCCGCAAGATACGATGATCATAGATGTTACTCCTATGTTTGGTCTCTGTCTATCCCGAGAATTTACTTCAAAGGTGGGCAGATATTTGTCTTTAGATTGGTCACATCTGATACTTAGGACCAAGCATGGGGCAAAAATGAAGATAGAATCGGAGGCTCTACATTCTGAACATGTGGCGGATGAGCCCCTGATCAATTTTGAAGCCGCGCATACCTCTATCACCAAAGAGGAAATGTATAGCGTTGAAATGCTAGAGGAGGAAAAGGTGAGTGGAGACCGAAATGATAAGGAAGATGCTCTGTTGAGCGAACACATAAACAATGACCCTTTCGAGAATTATCATGCTACAGGATTGGGCACATATGTGATTTATGACGAAGACCAGGTGCTTCCAAGGGTCACCAAAGAATTTGACGGTAACCAAGCAAATGAGCTATGGACATTGTATTTCGATGGAGCAAGAAGTAAAGTAGGTTCTGGAGCAGGGGTATGTCTAATATCCCCACAAAATGAAAAATTGTTGAGGTATTTCCGTTTTCAATTCGCTTGTTCAAACAATGAGGCCGAATACGAAGGGTTAGTCCAAGGCCTAAGCCTTACAGAACGAATGGGTATCAAGTAATTGATTGTGTTCAGAGATTCCAAACTAGTAGTTAATCAGGTCTGAGGAATTTCTGCAGTGAAGAATGTCCGCATGAGATCCTATTGGCATCGAATCTAGGACCTGATTGAGGGTTTCAAAGCTTTCAACATTCAGACCATTCCCCGGAGGCAGAATAGCAATGCATATCGTATGGCGGTGATTGTTGCTCAGTTTGACTCTGTCTCCGACTTGCTTCAGAATGAATATTCAGTACGGGTGCTTGTCTGACCAACGATCCCTGATAATGATAAGAGTTAGCAAGTCTTTGAAAGCGATGAACACATCGCTTCATTTATCCAGCACTCAGGAGAGTTTGCTGATCAGCTTCAACCAAAGATCGCCGAAGCCTATGAAGGACAGATTATGCAGCTCAAATCAAATAAACTTCCGAAAGGGTTGGTTACTCTCGAAATTTTTTTCAATTGTAACGACGCCTAAAATGATAAGCGAAAGTTCGTGGCGGACAAAAGTGATTATGAGGACCTTCAGGTCTCCGATGGTAGGAATCTCCGGGTTGGGAGAGATGTCCCACATCGAAATAAAGAAAGGCTTATCAGTGTCTGCGAAAAATATGTAGTAGCTTGGTCCTACGATGATCTGGAGGGTTATGATCCTGTCATTATTCAACACACTATTGAACTAACAGAAGGTGCAAAACCAGTCCGACAGAAACAGAGGCCAGTCAACCCTAAAGTTGAGGCCCTGATGGCACAAGAGCTAACCAAGCTCATTGATTCACGTATTGTCTTCCCAATCAAACATAGTACTTGGGTATCAAATCTGGTACCAGTCCGAAAGAAGAATAGTGATATCTGCTTATGTGTGGACTTCCGAGACCTGAATAGAGCATCTATAAAGGATCACTATCCGTTGCCTTCTATGGAGTCAATCCTACAAACTGTCGCAGGATCGGAAATGTTCTCTTTGCTAGATGGCTTTTCTGGCTATAACTAGATTCGAGTCAATGAAGAAGATCAGCACAAGACTACGTTCACCACCAAGTGGGGAACATTTGCATATGCTAAAATACCTTTTGGTTTATCCAATGCAGGGGCAACTTTCCAACGGGCAATGGACGTCGCATTCAGCGAACTGATCAATAAGTTTATTATAATCTATTTGGATGACCTTACTGTGTTCTCTAAATCTAAGGATGATCATTTTGATCATTTGGAATTAGTTTTTCAAAAGTGCCAGGAGTTTGGGGTTTCCCTGAATCCAAAGAAATGTGTATTCGGAGTACTGCAGGGTAAGCTGTTGGGGCATGTTGTGTCTAAAGAAGGTATTTCAATTGACCCCGAACGATTAAAGGATATCAAGGAACTTCCCCTTTCGGTAAATAAGAAAGGTGTCCAGTCTTTCCTAGGCAAAGTAAATTTCATCAGCAAATTTATTTCTGATTTCGCGGGAATGATTAGGCCGATCACCCTAATGCTGAAAAAAGATCAAGCTTTCAAATGGACAACGGAAGCTCGGGAGGCTTTTGAAAAGGTCAAGGAAGCGATCTCCATAGCCCTAGTGCTGGTTAATCCAGATCAATGCAAAGATTTTATAATGTATGCTTTCAATAGCGAGTCCAGTATTGCTACTGTTCTAACTCAAAAGGATAGTGAAGAAAAATGAGAACATCCAGTGGCGTTCTATTCCCGAACCCTAAAAGAATATGAGGCGAATTATAACTTCATCGAAAGACAGGCCTTTGCAATAGTAAAGGGACTTAAAAAATTCCACCATCTAATTTTCTGCAACAAAATTCTGGTATATGTCGCACATTCTAGTGTGCGTGAATACATCATGGAAGGAGAGATCACAGAAAAAGGGCTAATTGGATCACCAAGATCCTGGAATATGACATCGAGGTTAGGCCTACTAAGACTATTAAAGGCAGAGGACTGTGTGAGTATATGGAACAGAACGAGGAGGTACCTGCTAAGGAGGAACAACCAGAGCTCGTCTTGATAAATGGATCGGGATCGGAAGACGATTGGCTGACTTATAGAATGAACTTCATGCAAACTAGAAGGTATCCGCCAGGCCTCTCATCCCAAAAAAGAAGGTATTACCGGCTTCAGAATCACGGGTATACACTGATAGGAGTCCTTTTCAAAAGAAATTTCAATGGTGTGCTCCTACGATGCGTTACTTCAAGGGAGGTGCAGAGGATCCTCGATGCATTCCATAATAGCGACAAAGGTGGACATTTCTCTGCCAAAACTACTGCCATCAAGATCATGCGAGCTGGCTATTACTGGCCTACACTTTTCAGTGACTCCCACTCTCTGGTAAGGGCTTGTAAAAAATGCCAGTTCTTCTCTGACAGAAGGAAGAATTCAGCAATGCCCCTCAAACCTATAGTGGCAGACGAACCATTCGCACAATGGGGCCTGGACTTCATCGGAATGATCAACCTGGTTTCTAGTGCCGGACATAAGTGGATTCTAACCGCTATGGACTACTTCACAAGGTGGACGGAAGCTATTCCCCTTAAGGGCGCAATAGAAACAGAGATTGTAGACTTCTTCGAAGCACTGGTGACAAGGTTCGACCCTCCGAAAATGATCATTTCAGACAATGCTAGAGCATTTCTAGGTACAAAGGTATGTCACTTTGCATTAAAGAATGACATATTTCTTAAAACATCATCAAACTATTATCCACAAAGAAATGGTCTAGCCGAGTCGACAAACAAAAGCTTAGTCCGACTCCTTAAAAAGGTTGGCTCAGAGCACCAGAGGGAATGGCATAAAAATCTCCGAAAAGCGCTCTGGGCAAATCACATAACTCCTAAGCAAGTCCTTAAGACTTCGCCTTATGAACTGGTATATGGGAAAGAGGCGTTGTTACCCATCTCTATGAAGATCCCAGCAATACAGTTATTGAAATCCCTTGAGATAGAACAAAATGAAGCCATGGAGGTTCGGCTCACCGAACTGCTGGAAGTGCAAAAAAAAGGGAGAATTCCCTAATAGCAATGACAAGCCGTCAACAGGTGGTCAAACAATGATTTGACAAGAAAGCTTCCGACCAGGGTCTAAAAAGTGGAGATTTAGTGCTAAAGTATGACAGCAAGGCTGCAAAGCCAGGTCAACACGGTAAATTTGATAGTCTATGGGAGGGACCCTTTAAAATCATTCGGTGCAAACAACACAATGCTTTTGAGCTAGAGAATATGGAACAGGAACTGTTAGGAATCCCGGTCAATGGGATTCATCTTAAGTTGTTCCATTAGGCATTAAGCTCTACTTTGTACATATGTAAATAACGCTTTTATTTTCTTTCCTGTTGTTTGGCCAGTTTTTTTTTAAAATCAGTTGTCGTTCTGCAAATTAACTCATTATCATTGGCGGGTGAAACACTAGAGTTGCTTTACACAAAATACACTCATGCACAAAGAAATAACATATAAAACTTGCAAACCCATAAAATTTTAAACACAAAAGCAAGAAAGAGCATGGATTTTCCTTTAAATAGGAGATATATATTTATATATATGTTTTTTGGTTACAAAATGGCTAGGAAGCTATTTTTCAAAATGTACAAGTATCAAGGTATATTATATACGATAGCCTTTTATCAGGCTTATCTAAAGCAGGAGTGTTACATTTTGAACAAGCAGACAAAGGGGTTGTCTATCCGAAGGCATGACTGGTAGCAATTGAAACATTCACTACAACATCCACTTCTTCCTCATCCACGGGCTCCTCAGCGGCACTGGTAGCATCATTTGGCACAACCGCCAGTGGCGGTGGAAACACCAAGTTCCTGAAGTTAGTATACCAGTCTACGTCGTAGAAAGGTATCACGTTGTAGCTTCGAAACAGGAAGTGTAGGGCCTGAGTAACCCTCTGCTGGTGCTGGTCAAGGGTCTACAGGTGGAATCCACTGAGGAATGGTAGCCAAACGACGACATCTTCTTCTTCAATAAAGCGATGCAGGTCGCTGGTTGTTGGCAGACCTATCCCATATGCAGCGTGCGCAACGACCTCACCAAGCCCATTCAGGTATTTCTTCGGGAAGATTTCTTTAACCAACTTCAGGATAAGTGGCCGAGGAACGCAAATGTCCAACATGGACACTACAAAGTGGGAGCACACGTTGGTATTCACCCTATACTTATCTTCGTATTCTATGCAATCCTTGCCTAAGACCCACTTAATGGCTATCAAAACCAAAGAATGCTTGTTCTTCATCATCCTTTTCAGTCTCCTAGTTGAAATTTCACCTAGGAACGCCATCTGTAACTTATACGAGGTTAGACGAATTGGAGTATCCATTGTTCTGACACTGTCCCTAGGCTTTTAAAGATAATGCCAAATTTGTTCACCACCTAACCTATGAAAGGACTTGCTTAACACTCTACTACTGACCTATCACTTCTTAAATGCTAAGTATGTTTTTCCCACTATCTACTGGCCTATTTATAGAAAAATTGACAAGGCACATGCTGATCCGCCTCTAAGAAACGTGATGTTATGCTAGCTGCTATCTTGAAAGGCGAGCCTGCATTTGTTCACATTTTCGGGCCAGTTGCATCCGTGATAGCACGGCTCGATGTGTGCTTAATTAAATGAAGCTGATTAATTAGTTTTAAAAAGGTGGCGCTTGTTGGTGGGAGGACGTATGGCCGTAGGCTATTGTGTCATCTCTCAAGCGCGTCCTAGAGCCCAAGGCGATACTCATATCTTTTCAGACGGTGATCGTTTGCTTGGCGTAATCATTTCGACCGGGATATTAATTGCCAGTGCATGCTAACGCAGGGTTGGCAAGCCAATTGCAGGCTCAAGTTCCAAGGAGATCAGGGCGTATCACATGATCGCCCAAATGTAATGAGAAATCCGGCCACCTCGGAATAGCAATCAGTTCATCTTGCATGAGTTGCAAGATTAACGATATATGCTGAATTAAATGCAAAAGGCTTGCTTTCGCCTACCACCTTGGGAAGTTGCTATTATTGCATGAAAAGGCTTAATATTTCAAAGTCTTTTTACAAACGCAAGGGGAAGTGCAGAGTTATTTTTTGTCTGTCTATCTAAAGCAAGCATAGTTGCAAGCCAGAAACTTACAAAATCTTTAGAGAAGGAAAAATGTCGGAATCTTCAACTCAGCCAATGTAGGAGGAAATTAGCCAGAAACTATTCACGGCTATTTGTTCCTTAGTTGAGGTATATGTCTACAAGGATGTAGCGTACGTCACGCCTGGTATACCCAGCAAGACGAGAAGAGCCCACACGGAGGAGCTGGATAGACCAAAGGAATGGAGCAACCAGAAAAAGGTTGAGGAAAAATGGGACGATATCTATGACCCAAAGCTCGCAAAAAATCCTAAGTCCCTCAGAGAGGCAGCTTATGCAAGGTTATCAGCACCACAAGCGGACCAATCCATGACAAGTAGAGTCTGGTATAGTGGTCTCCCACAATACATGGTCCCATTGGTGCACTATTGCCCAGAAGTGGTTGATGCTGCTATTCAGCGCTATAATCCAGATACCCACTACATTGAAGGCCGCAATTTAAGGGTACATATCTTAGAGGCATCTGGCACATGTTATGTATCCCAGATCTGAATAAAAGGAAGGAGACTATTGAGCCTTTTCGCCCGAGCAAGGGAGAGAAAATATGGAGGAAGATGAAAATCGGCTCTGATTTCTTGTTAGAAGAGACTAATAAGAAATGTATCTCAGGCGCTAAAGTGCCAAGTATCTCATTATCGCGTGGCGCATTTCGCAACGATCTCCAGAACGCCATGTACATGCTAGCATTTGTTTGCGGCCGAGACTCCGATGAGAAGATAGAAAGCTTTCAGTTAGGATCGGCAATACAATTTCGCAAGCATCATGAACTCTTCTGGTATGATTTTGCTGAGTTCATGGTTGAAGAAATGAAACAACAAATTGAGAATTATCAGGAGGAGAAGAAGTTTAGGTTTCTTTCCTACCTGGTCCACATGTTTCTGCATCAGAATCTGGATTTTTTCGCCCGATTTCTTCTGCTATCAATTTTTGATGAGCAGAATAAAAGAAAGCCAGTGTCTTCATGGACACCTTTCCTTTCCGCATCATATGACTATTATGCGTTTGCGGACTATTTCATAGCCCCGGTTTTGAATGATTTAATTGGGGAAGGTGATATTGTCCGGCCCACCAAAGAGCAGATCGGATTTATGTAGAGCTACACCCCTGCTTGTGACTGGTTCTTAGGCAAGGATTTTACAATCCTCTGAATGTGGGGCTTTACTAGAAAACCTTTCTTGCTCCCGACTTGCGTCACAGATAGAGTGCTTGCGCTGGAAATTTTTTGACAGGTGTGTATCATTGATTTCACTTTCTGTAGCAATGGAAGGGTCAAGATGAAGGGATTCTTCACTTGTCCGAAGAGTTTCAAGTCGGTAACTCTGATTAAACAACAATCGCACAAGTTGTTAGAAGAGAAGCTAGCACATCTAGGGTTGGTACTAATAAACGATAAGTGGGAATACAACTCTTTCAATGACTTACCAGAGCCACATATGAAAGTTACCCATGTTTCCTGACCATACTAGGAGAAGCGGCTTAATCCACGAATGAATAGAGATGAGGATTTTGTAGAATTAACGCAAATCCCTACGCCGGACACTAGAGGCCCATGACACAAGTTCTACTTTCCTGTGGCCGTGGCCAAGGACAATTTTTCCATGGAGCGCAACATGTATAACAGGTTGAAGAGGGATGAGGAATGGAATGATGAAAAAATAAAAGCTTTCTGGAAATATCGCTAGGAAGTAACACAATTAGATGCTCCCTACAATCAACTAAATGACGACCAGGAATTTGATAGATGGTGGAAAGAAGCGGCGACATCATCCTCTTCAGCGCAAAAGGGCAAGGTCTCTGGGCATGCCACCTATGTGGCCACGAATGTACGTTTTAATATATCAAGAGGCTCGTATACACTCACTTGGGCCGCTAAACCAGCCAGGCTAACACCTCAGCAGAAGTATTTGGCTACCGAAGTTAGTGAGTGTCGGCCTGTGAAAAGGCAGCGGATGGAAAGTATTATCGGAGGGGTTTTGCAAGAACCCGCCGGAGGAGAAACACCTGCTGCTAGCCAAATACCGGAGTTTGCGGGTGAGTCACGAACGATCCTGGAACTGCCGCCGACCAGTCAACAGGTATATTTCGCTCCTTCTCTTGCATCTCATTCCTTCGTGTCTGCCCCTGCTTCACTGGCAACTCCTGCCATAAGTCCGAGCCCTCTACCTTTTGCTTTTGGTCCAACTTATTCGGTTGGATTTGCCTAGTTTTCGCAGGCCCACCTGCTTGTAATTACTCCTCCGAGTGTGCTCACGCCTACTACTGCCGCTCAGACTTTTCTTGCCTCACTTTTAGAGAACGTCCCCCTTGTTGGTGCCCATTCTTTTTCCACTATGCTTACAGATCCCCTTCCATTGCAACAAGCTGACACCCCGTTAGCAACCCCCTTTTCTCGACCAATGAGCTTTATGGCTGAATCCCCGATTCAGCCGCTACAAATGCCTAGCCCTGCTGACAGTTCTCAGGCCAAACTATGGAATGTGCCGCACTTTTCTCCACAAACAGTCACTCTCTAGAAGAAACAAATGTGTGCGCCTATGGAAGTTACCTATCCCTATGCCCTGCCTTTTGGTGTTCCTTTTGTAGGTGGGATAGTTTCATCACCAGCCGAATTCATAGCACAGATAGATTGTGAAAAAGAGGCACGCGCGAATAGAATGAGGCAATGCAAGGCAAAGGATGATAATGCTCCCGCCGAGCCGAGTGTACAAGCTTCGTATGATGAGACCCGATAAGAATTAAAATTCGCAACCATGTACCCAATGATAAACAAGCCTCAGGGAGAAATGCAACCCGAAGACTATGAGATATATACTGTCGGACTAAATATGAAGGTAGCCCGGCCACAAGATAAGGTTGAAATCATGGAGGAAACGCAACGGGTGGTCACTTCTGACTTCCTCAAAACTAGTTGCTAGTTAAAGAAGAAGGATGAACAACTCAGGGCAGCCAAGGAAAGGGTGAGTTTTCTGGAAACAAAGGAGAAATCCTTGGAGGCAGATATCGCCCGAATGACTGAAAGGGCGTTGACAGCAGAGAATGAGAGGAACAGACTTCAGGGCAAAATTGCAAAGACCCAGATTGCTGACCCAGGCTTAATAAAAGAACTGCAGAGCCAGAACCAAGTAGCGTAACATAACCTATAGTTAAAGGAGGAGGAGCTTGAACGCGTCCGCTAGGAGCATAGTTAGGGGATGGCACAAAAGGGTGTGGAGTTGGAGCGCCTACAAGAGCAGTATGAGTAAAGAGTACAAGAGAAAGAGGCCGAATTTAAAGGCCTGAAGGCTAATATGGAGGAAGAACTCCGAGAGATAAAGACTTCTCTAGAAGAGCAATCAGCGAACCACTCTCGAGCTGAACATAATTGGAATAAAGAAATGAACAGCTACGTAGAGCAGCTGGCGTCTGAGAAAAGGAAGAAAGAAGAATCAGCTGAGGCCCTTATTTCAAGAGACGCAGATATTTCTTCACTTAAAGCCTCTCTGTTGCCTGCCCCTGCCCAACTTGATGTCATTCCGCTAGTTAGGCAATTATACATTTCTCACTAGGAGAAAGTCAAGACCTTTTGCCTAACACTGCAGCCTACCCTCTGATTTATTGATAAGGCATTAAGGCTCAATCAAGAGGCAAACAATATAATTGAGCAGTTCCCGCGTTCCATCATAGAGAAGGTTCTCGAGGTGAGGGACTTGCTCAACAAACTATACTCCGTCTCAGATGAAATCCTTGCCGGGGCGGGTATCGAGGATCGGGATGCTGCTGCTCAAACAACAAATAAATTCATTCATTGTCACTCCACTTTCCAACGCACTAAGGCAACCGCGACTTTTCGAAGCAAGACACTAGATGGCATACGGGGAAGTTTCTCCGAGTTAGGCAAGCTGGGGCTGCCGTCCCTGTTCCTCGAGGATGGCTCCATTGCCACAACTACATAGATTGTTGAGGTTATTGAGCAGAAGGAAAATGACCTGGAGGCTTTCAGGGAGTTCAGCAGCTCCCCAACGACAGTCGACATTGAGGCGGTCATTCATCCACTCTCGTAGCTGCTTTTCCATATCCAAGCAGATGCCGACATACCTGAGGTTCTACCTCACAAGGAAGCTATTGATCTACGTGGAGTACAAGAAAATTTGCGCAGCATGGCAAAGCCATCCAAAAGTGAATGGTCGCCCTTGCAAGCTGCTCTTTCCAAACTCTGACTCCATTAGCCCTATGAATAAAGCTCTGGTCTGCAGAACCAGAGAGATTTTTGGGTTCTCCGTTCCTTATCCGAAACTCCCCTGATAGTTGCCAAAAACTGTTAAAAAATATTTTAGCAGCTCCCTTCGAGTTTCTTTTGTATTGTGTGTGCATCGGCCTATGCATCGCCGAGTTTATTCGGCTTTCCATCAAGTTTTTGATCTACCACTTTGCGCATCTCCTCTTCACAACTTCGGGCAATGACTTCCCTTTCGGGTCCTGAGAGGCTGCTATGGGCGTCCACGTGTCGCACTTGTTGAGGGTTTTATCTCTTATTTCCTTAAAATCTTCGTGCGGGTTGCGAAAGGCTTCTACGGGGCCATCATTTCTAAAGATTGTCAGAGGATCCTACATCTTGCTACGTGACGGCGGATCGCAAGCTTTTCATGCGGGAATGAAATAATCAACCACGGGCTGCGAAATGCTTCCGCTGGGTTTCTTTTATTTTCTAAAGGTGTTGGCGGACCCCACATTCTGCTAGGTGGCAACCATTTGTAGATCTTTCACGCAACAAGGAAACGAACGACTGCGGGCAGCGAAACGCTGCCACTTGTCTTTCGCACTCGGTTGATGCAGCTTTCTCTCCACTGCGATAAGGATCTCGACCCATTGGACACGTGTTGCATCTTCGCAATCTCTCGGCAGCAATGGGAGAAATTTTCGTGCGGGCAACAAAAGGCTGCCATGTGCCTTACGACTAATCTATAGAGCGGGCGATAGGCTGGCTGAGGGGGATGATACTATTAGGTGCTACTCATCATGATCATTTGCAGCGGTGGATGACACTTCTTGACTCAAGCCCGGCTGGGACCACCGCCATCATTACGAGGGATGCACCCGCACCTGAATGACAATCTTCTGATTCAGACATCATTGCAAGGGATTGTGGGATCTTTTCTGTTGCAGTTCTCCAAGGCGGTGGGAGGTTTCTTTTCCTGCTATATATACTCTCTCTGTTAATGAGAGAAGGGTCCAAAAAACTTTAGAGAAAAACACACTGGTTTTTAGCAAGAGACATCAAGTCTCTTTTACTATTTTATTTGCAAGAAACTTTCAGACTGTGCCAACTGTTCGGCCTTTCTGTTTTTCATGTTTTGATTAAACTATAAACTGTGCTTTATACTGTCTTAAGCATTTCATTTGAAGGAACTTCTATATATTGGATACAAACTTGCTTACCTGAATCATGTCTAATGACTCTTCTTAGTAGTGAGTATGTATGCAATACTATTTTATGTCAATGAATGAATTGTTTATGCTATAGCTTTAAGTCTCTGACGTTTTGGAATGCGACAACACCATTCAGGCCCCTAAATCTATGATTTATCGTGCCCATCAACAAATTTTGGCGCATCGCCTTAGATTAGACTTTGCTTCATTATATCCGTTTCCTTCTTCTTTTCCAAAACCCGCTATAGAAGAAGCCGACTTCTTTAAAATCCGGAGGTCACTCAGTTTGGCCCAAAGGGTCCCCCTTGAACTGAGTTTCCCATAAGACATTGTTACCTCATCAATTTTTGGCGTCAACATTATTATAAACAATTTTCCTTGTAAATAAGATGAGTAATATATTTGTAACTAATTCAAATTTGTTTTATTATATACATGTAAAATTTAAGATATTAATTGTATTTTTAGTATAATAAATTTTGTTTTTATTTTCTTTAAATAAAATTTAATTTAATGAATATGGAAAATATTTAACTTTATAAAATTTATAAATTATAAAGGTGAACTATTATTTTGTCATTTTCTAAGGAGTTTGTATTATATGCATTATATTTTATAAATTAAACTAGAAATAGGTAAATTAAGGTCATACCAAACATAATTAATTTATTAATTTAATTTATAATGTTTAATAATATATTTATATAATATTATTTTATAAATCTAAAATGTACAATTATAAAATCAATATATTAATATTTACATAATTTTAATATGCTTAATTTGTATTTTGATTTTTTAATATATTATTAATATTATTTTTTTACTCTATAAAAATACATTTAATAACTATTTATATTTTTAATAATATTATTAATACAAAATTTTAAAAAAAATATTTATTTAAATTGCATTATTGAATAGCTAAATTTATATTATGAATTGAAAATTATAATTTTTTATATTTTAATGATAACTAATAATTTTATTTTAATTTTTTTTAGTAAATATTTTATAATATATTTAGATAATATTATTTTATAAATATAAAATATATAATAATTAAATTAATATATTAAATTTTACATAATTTTAAAGAATATTAGTATATTTATTAATTTATAGTTTTATTTTTAAATATATTAATAAACTAGCATATATGAATATGGTTAGAGTTTTAATTAGGGTTAGGTTAGGTTTAGGATTAAGATTAGGGTTAGGGTTAGGGTTAGGATTATGATTACATTTAGAGATTAAATTAGGTTTAGAGTTATGGTTAGGATTATGATTATAGTTGGGGTTAGGGTTAGAGTTACAGTTAGGGTGAGTATTAAGGTTTGGGTTATGATTAAAGAAAAATAACCTGTTAGGGTTACAATTAGGGCTATGGTTAGTGTTATATTTAGAGTTAAGGTAAGGATTATAATTAAATATAAAATCAAGGTTAAGATTATAATTAGGGTTAAGATTAGGTCTCATGTTAGGGTTAGGGATACAATTACAATTAGATATACATTTAGGGTTAGGGTTATAGTTACAGTTACAATTAAAGTTAGGTTTAGGGTAAAGGTTATGATTAGAGATAGTTTAGGGTTGTAGTTAGATATATAATTAAGGTCAGGTTTAGGGTTAGGATTACAATTAGGGTAAGGTTAGGATTAGGATTAATATTAGGGTTAGGGTTAGGATTAAATAGTTGTAATTATGGTTAGAGATATAATTAGGGTTAGGGTTATGATAATTGTTAAAGTTAGAGTTAGTTTTAGGGTTATGGTTATAGTTAAGGTTAAGGTTAGGTTTGTGGTTTGGGATTTAGGGTTTAGAGTTTAGGGTTAGTGTTAATATATTAATTGAATTCCCATTCTAAGTATAAGATAATTATTTTTTATTAATTTAAGAAAATTAAATCCTAACCCCAACTATAACCCTAATTAAAAATTAATTGTAATTGAACCCTAGCCCTAACTCTGACCATAATTGATCTATAATCATAATCCTAACCCTAATCTTAACCCTAAGCAAAAGATTTATCTTATAACCCTGATTAAATCCTAACCCATAACCCTAAATGAACCTTAATCCTAACCCTAATATTAACTAAACCCAAACCCTAATGAAAACCTAACCCTAATCCTAACCCTAACACTAATTGAATCTTACCCCTAATTTTATGCTAAATAAACCCTACCCCTAATTGAATACTAATTGAAACCTTACCCTAATTAAATTCTAAGTGTAATTTTACTCTAATTGTAGTTGAACCTTAACCCGAATTCTACCATAACCCTAAACCTAAACACTAATTGAATTATAATTCTAATTTAACCTTAACCTTAACAATAACACTAACCCTAACCCTAATTCTTTGTCCATTAAACCATGAACTCTTCATTTCATTCCCCTTATCAAGCCACTTAATATCAAGCCAATTTGGGTGCGTCTCTCTAATCTCTCCCTCTAGTTTTGGGAGGATTCTTGCTATGAGGGCATTGGCAATGCCATTGGTTAGTTTCTGAAAGTAGATTCTACTACCACTTTCATGCGTCACCCCACTATTGCTCGTATTTTAGTAGACATTGACATCTCCAAACCCCTTTTTGGGTTGTTTTGATGGTAGGGGATTAGTCGTGGAAACAATTCTTGGATTATGAGGGTATCCCCTTCAGATGTTGACGTTGCTTTGCTATTGGTCACATGGCTACTGGTTGTCCTCTTTCGCATCGTAAAAGTGCTACAACTTGGTGGAACGATGCTCTTGTGGACCACTTGACTATCTCTGCATCCCATGTGGATGGTTCGTCTTGTGGTGATGTTCCCTCTTAGGAGGAAGAGATCCATTTTGAGACTGCTATGGTGGGGGAGGTAGAGGCTGCTTTTGTTCCTCTTTTGGCTCCCACCTCGGTTCCTACTACTCTTGATCGGTTCACTCATGTTTCAGCTTTGGGTATTCCTTCGATCATGCCTTCTTCAAATTTGTCGGCTCTACCCTTGGGGGCTCTTGGTCGCAGTCCTTGTTCCGTTTCTCCAATCTCTCTTCCGGCTGTGCCTTCTTCTGGTTTGGCTTTGTTGGTGCCCTCCATGGCTGTTGTGGCCCAAGAGGATACTCCCCTCTCTCCTCGATCAAAGGACTCCAATTCTGAGGTTTCTTAGACCTTGGTTTAGTGTAGAAAGAAGGGGATTCCCAAATCTATTAGGGAGCTATGCCCTAGGGCTAAGACTATTAGATTTGCTTGTTCGAGATTTGCTGTTGTTTAGATCCTCGATTTGGGTTTTTTTGTTGGCATGCTGATGGTTATGTATTCAACCTATTTTTTGGTGTTTGGTTGGGCAACCAATGTGCTTTTTCTTTGTTTCCTTTGCTCTTATTTGTATAGGGTTTTAGGGTCCCTTCAAAACATGTTTTTCGCTAATAAAAAACACTAACACTAACCCTTAATCTAATTGAAATTTAATGCCAACCCTAACCATCACCCTTTAACACTATTTGAACCCAACCCTAACCCTAATCTTGAACCTTAATTGAATTCTAGCCCTAACCTTAACACTAATCCTTACCCTAATTGAACGCTAAACCTAATCCTAACTTTAATTGAACCTTAACCTTAACTGTAACCCTAATTAAATCCTAACCCTAACTATAACCATAATCAAACTATAATCCTAAGCCTAACTATAATCCTAACCCTAAACCAAAGATTTATTTCATAACCCTAATTGAACCCTAACCCATAACCCTAATCCTAACCATGACATTAACTGAACCTAGACCCTAATTAAACCCTAACCCTTATCCTAAATTCTAACTCTAATTAAATCTTACCCCTAATTTAATGCTAATTAAACTCTACCCCTAATTGGATACTAATTGAAACCTATCCCTAATTAAATTGTAAGTGTAATTTTACTCTAACCCTAGTTGAATCTTAACCCTAATTGTACCATAACCCTAAACCTAAACACTAATTGAATTATAATTCTAATTTAACCTTAACCTTAACATTAACACTAACCCTTACCCTAATTGAAATTTAACACCAACCCTAACCCTCACCTTTTAACACCATTTGAACTGCAACCTTAATTGAACCTAACCCTAACCCTAATCTTCAACCCTAATTGAATCCTAACCCTAACCTTAACACTGACTCATACCCTAAGTGAACACTAATCCCAATCCTAACTTTAATTGAACCTTACCCTTAACTCTGACCCTAGTTGAACCCTTGTTGAATCTTAACCCCAATTGAACCCTAACTCTAACCCTAGCCCTATATGAACCATAACCCTAACCCTAATTGAATACTAACCTTAATGCTAACCCTAATTAAACTCTAACCCTAAATATAATTAAACTCTAAGAATACTTGAATCCTAGCCCTAATTAAACTATAACAATAATTGAACCCTAACCTTAGCCCTTATCAAGCCTTAATCTAAATTAAACCCTTATTAAACCATTACCATTGAATTGAATCCTAATTGAACCCTAACCATAAAACCCTAGTTATCCCCAAGCTTTATCTTAGAATCATAATTAAACCCAAAACTTAACCCTTATCGAACCCTAATTTAATTGTAACGCTAATTGAATCATAACCTTATCCTTGATGATAACCCTATTTGAAGCCCAAACTTGACCCTAACACCAAGCTTTATTGTAAAACCCTAACCCTAACCCAAATTGAATGTTAATCGAACCCTAACCCTATCCCTAACCTTAAGTAAACACTAACCCTAATTAAACTCTAACCCTAAATCTAATTAAACTCTAAGAATACTTAAATCCTAGCCCTAACTTTGACCTTAATTGAATCCTATCCCTAATTTAACTGTAACAATAATTGAACCCTAACCTTAGCCCTTATCAAACCCTAGCCTTTATCAAACTCTAATTTAAATTAAACCCTAATAGTATAACCTTAATTATAATATGAATGATTTTTCTTATATGAAATGTTTTCAATTGTTAAATATTTTTTAGGTTTTAAATATTTTAATTTAGAAAACATATTTTTATATGCAATAGTAAATTTAAGATATTTTCTTTTTATTTAATTTTCTAATATTAAATACATTAATTTAGAACTTTTGAAAAGATTTTGCATTATTTTTTAATTTTAAGTTTTTTAATTAACTTACTTTCATATGCAATAGTAAAATTTAAGAAAGTTCTTTCATATTTAATTTTCTAAATTTTTCAAATTTCTTTTATGGTAGTAACTTACATGTTTTTTAATATCTTATCTTTATTAATAATAATTATTTTTTATTAAAAAATTAGTTAAATAAATTTAAATAAAAACCTAAGGGAAATGTTGTTTTAAAAATATCTTGAATATATATATTATTCATTTTTTATTTTAAGTATATTAATTTAAAAACTACTTTTATATGGAATAATAAATTTAGAATATTTCTTTTTTTTGCACTTAATTTTCTAAAATTTAGAAACTTATTTTTGCATCTAATTTAAAAACTACTTTTAGATGAAATAGTAAATTTAGAAATATTTTTATACTTGATTTTTTAAAATTTAGAAACTTTTTTTAAATCTACTTTAAAAACTTCTTTTATATGAAATAATAAATTTAGAATACTTTGGGGATCACCTATTGGTGTAATAGTGAGATAGTTGCCAAGAAGGTTGGCGGGACTGGCCGGATTGCTAGCAGGTGTAGCGTTCAAAAACTACTTTTATATGAAATAGTAAATTTAAAATATTTTAAATTAATGGAAAAATAAAAAACAATATTAATGGAAAAATAAAAACAATATTCAATCTTGCAAATCATATCAAAAAGTAAAACCCTAGTTCTCTTAATCTCCTCCAAATCATATCAACATTCTATTAAAAAGTAAAACCTTGATATTTGAGAGAATCCTCTATAGTGAGTTTGAATCCTCCTTCATAAGTTTTCCATTACCATCTAAAATTTGAATGCAATTTTTGAATTTAATGCAAAATAATGTGAATCTTCCAATTTTGAAAGCCATACAATCAAACAAAAGTACAAGAAAAGGGAGGATGAGGCAATAAAATATGTACTCTATGTTCTCTTGAGAAAAAAAGATTTATTAGATGTTAAAAATATTGATAAAAATCTTTCAATTGATAAAAATCTTTTTTAAAAAATGATCTACTATTTGCATTTGTAATTGAAGCCTCTTCCACTTCCATAAGCGCGTTTGAATTCCAATATGCATTTGAATTCCGCTAGACTTTGTAACTGTCATTTCTTTTTGTTTGCAAGGATTTGCAAACATGTGATGCCATTGTAGGAACGCCTCTTGGCATAACCAACATACATATTTTATTTATTAATAATATATATAAAATAGGCTAAGAGATATCCTTCTCGAGGTGCTTATGCACTTCTATGTGACAAATTGATTTAAAATAGGTGCCTCAAGAAGGATATCTCTCAACATATTTTATATATATTATTAATAAATAATATATGTATGCTAGTAGCATTTGCAACACAACATGGAAGATAAAATTGTTAAGGTTAGGGTTAGGTTTAGGGTAAGCATTAGGGTTAGGATTGGGGTTAACATTATGAATGTGGTTAGAGTTACAATTAGGGTTAGGTTAGGTTTAGGATTAAGATTAGGGTTAGGGTTAGATTTATAGTTAGGGTTGGTATTAAGGTTTGGGTTATGATTAGAGAAAAATAAGGCTGGGGTTATAATTAGGGCTATGGTTAGTGTTATATTTAGAGTCAAGGCAAGGATTATAATTAAATATAAAATCAGGGTTAAGATTAGGTCTCATGTTAGGGTTACAATTACAATTAGATATACATTTAGGGTTAGGGTTAAATAGTTATAGTTACAATTAAAGTTAGGTTTAGGGTAAAGGTTATGATTAGAGATAGTTTAGGGTTGTAGTTAGATATAGAATTAAGGTCAAGTTTAGGGTTAGGATTACAATTAGGGTAAGGTTAGGATTAGGGTTAGGTTTAGGATTAATATTGGGGGTAGGGTTAGGATTATAGTTGTAATTATGGTTAGAGATATAATTAGGGTTAGGGTTATGATAATTGTTAAATTTAGAGTTAGTTTTAGGGTTATGGTTATAGTTAAGGTTAAGGTTAGGTTTGTGGTTTGGGATTTAGGGTTTAGAGTTTAGGTTTAGGGTTAATATATTAGTTGAATTCCCATTCTAGGTATAAGATAATTAAATTTTTATTAATTTAAGACAATTAAATCCTAACCCCAACTATAACCCTAATTAAAAATTAACTGTAATTGAACCCTAACCCTAACTCTGACCATAATTGATCTATAATCCTAATCCTAACCCTAATCTTAACCCTAAACAAAAGATTTATCTTATAACCCTGGTTGAACCCTAACCCATAACCCTAAATGAACCTTAGTCCTAACCCTAATATTAACTAAACCCAAACCCTAATTAAACCCTAACCCTAATCCTAACCCTAACACTAATTGAATCTTACTGCTAATTTAATGCCAACTAAACCCTACCCCTAATTGAATACTAATTGAAACCTTACCCTAATTAAATTCTAAGTATAATTTTACCCTAATTGTAGTTGAACCTTAACCCTAATCCTACCATAACCCTAAACCTAAACACTAATTGAATTATAATTCTAATTTAACCTTAACCTTAAGACTAACCCTAACCCTTATTCTAATTGAAATTTAATGCCAGCCCTAACCCTCACCCTTTAACACTATTTGAACCCAACCCTAATCGTAATCTTGAACCTTAATTGAATTCTAGCCCTAACCTCAACACTAACCCTTACCCTAATTGAGTGCTAAACCTAATCCTAACTTTAATTGAACCTTAACCTTAACTGTAACCCTAATTAAATCCATAACCCTAACTATAACCATAATTGAACATAATCCTAAGTCTAACCCTAATCCTAACCCTAAAGCAATGATTTATTCTATAACCCTAATTGAACCCTAACCCATAACCCTAAATGAACCCTAGTCCTAACCGTAACATTAATATTAACTAAGCCCAAGCCCTAATTAAACCTTAACCCTAATTCTAAATTCTAACTCTAATTAAATCTTACCCCTAATTTAATGCTAATTAAACCCTACCCCTAATTGAATACTAATTGAAAACTATCCCTAATTAAATTGTAAGTGTAATTTTACTCAAACCCTAGTTGAATCTTAACCTAGGTAATTGTACCATAACCCTAAACCTAAACAATAATTGAATTATAACTCTAATTTAACCTTAACCTTAACATTAACACTAGCCCTTACCCTAATTGAAATTTAACACCAACCCTAACCCTCACCTTTTAACACTATTTGAACCCCAACCTTAATTGAACCCAACCCTAACCCTAATTGAATCCTAACCCTAACCTTAACACTGACCCTTACTCTAAGTGAACACTAATCCCAATCCTAACTTTAATTGAACCTTACCCTTAACTCTAACCCTAGTTGAACCCGTGTTGAATCCTAAACCCAATTGAACCCTAACTCTAACCCTAGCCCTATATGAGCCATAACCCTAACCTTAATTATAGAACCTTAACCCTAACCATAATTGAACACTAACCTTAATGCTAAGTGAACAATGTTAACCCTAATTAAACTCTAACCCTAACCCTAACCTTAATTGCACCCACAATAATTTTATTATATGCTAATGTTATTTAAATATTAACCCTAATTAAAGACTAAACCTAGCCCAAATTAAACCCTAATTGAACCCTATCCCCAATTGAATGATAACCATAACTCTGTACCCTAATTAAATCCTTACCCTAATTGATCCCTTACACTAATTCTCACTCTAATTGCACCCTAACCATAATTAAAACTTAACTCTAACATTAACCCTAATTGAACCCTAATCCTAACCTTAAGTATAATTGAACCCTAACCCTAACTTTAATAGACACATAGCCGCAACTATGATTGTAAGTGTAACCCTATTTATAATCATAATTAAAACACCATAGTTAACCCTAATGTGAATGTTGATTCTAACCCAAATCATAACTTTCATCATAACTCTAACCTTAATCCTAACTATAACCCCAATTTTTATCCCCTATAACCTAAATTTTAACCTTAATTGAACCCTAACTTTTCCCAACCGAATTAAACTCTAACTCTAATTGAATTGTACCTCTAATTAAACTATAACCCTAACAATAACCCTTACCCTCATTGAACCCTAACCCTAACCTTAACACTAATTGAACCTTAACTTTAACATTAACCCTAATTGTGCCCTTATTGAATCATAACCCTAACTAAATCGTAACCCTAACCGTGAGGCTAACCCTAACCCTAAGTGAACACTAACCCTAATCAAACTCTATCCATAATCAAAACCTAATCCTAACTCTAACCTTAATTGAAACCTAACCCTTATTAAACCCTAACCTTTGAATTTAATCCTAATTGAATTCAAGGGTTAGGGTTTAATAAGGGTTGGGTTTCAATTAAGGTTATATATAATTGAAAGTTAATTGAACCCTAATCCTAACCTTAAGTGAACACTAACCCTAATTAAACTCTAAGAATACTTGAATCCTAGCTGTAACTTTGACCTTAATTGAATCCTAGCCCTAATTAAATTGTAACAATAATTGAACCCCAACCTTAACCCTTATCAAACCCTAATCTAAATTAAACCCTTATTAAACCATTACGCTTGAATTGAATCCTAAATGAACCCTAACCATAAAACCCCAGTTATCCCCAAGCTTTATCTTGGAATCATAATTAAACCCAAAACCTAACCCTAATCAAACCCTAATTTAATTGTAACCCTAATTGAATCATAGCCTTATCCTTGATGATAACCCTATTTAAAGCCCAAACCTAGCCCTAACACCAAGCTTTAGTATAAAACCCTAACCCTAACCCAAATTGAATGTTAATCGAACCCTAACCCTAACCTTGACCTTAAATAAACACTAACCCTAAATCTACTTAAACTCTAAGAATACTTGAATCCTATCCCTAATTAAACTGTAACAAGAATCGAACCCTAACCTTAGCCCTTATCAAACCCTAACCTTTATCAAACCCTAATTTAAATTAAACCCTAACTGTATAACCTTAATTATAATATGAATGATTTTTCTTATATGAAATGTTTTCAATTGTTAAATATTTTTTAGATTTTAAATATTTTAATTTAGAAAATATATTTTTATATGTAATAGTAAATTTAAGATATTTTCTTTTTATTTAATTTTCTAATATTAAATACATTAATTTAGAACTTTTGAAAAGATTTTTAATATTTTTTAATTTTAAGTTTTTTAATTAACTTACTTTCATATGCAATAGTAAAATTTAAGAAAATTCTTTCATATTTAATTTTCTAACTTTTTAAAATTTCTTTTTTTATGGTAATAATTTAAATGTTTTTTTATATTTTATCTTTATTATTAATAATAATTTTTTATTAAAAAATTAGTTAATAAATTTAAATAAAAACCTAAGGGAAATGTTGTTTTAAAAATATCCTAAATATATATATTATGCATTTTTTATTTTATGTATATTAATTTAAAATTTACTTTTACAAGAAATAATAAATTTAGAATATTTCTTTTGCACTTAATTTTCTAAAATTTAGAAACTTTTTTTGGATCTAATTTAAAAACTACTTTTAGATGAAATAGTAAATTTAGAAATATTTTTACACTTGATTTTCTAAAATTTAGAAACGTTTTTTAAATCTAATTTAAAAAATTCTTTTATATGAAATAATAAATTTAGAATATTTCTTTTGCACTTAATTTTCTAAAATTTAGTAACATTTTTTATATATCTAATTTAAAAATTTCTTTTATACAAAATAATAAATTTAGAATATTTCTTTTGCAATTAATTTTCTAAAATTTAGAAACTTCATTTTTATGTCTAATATAAAAACACTTTTATATGAAATAGTAAATTTAGAATATTTCTTTTGCACTTTATTTTCTAAAATTTAGAAACCTCTTTTTACATCTAATTTAAAAACTGCTTTTATATGAAATAAAAAATTTAGAATATTTCTTTTACACTTGATTTTAGAAAATTTAGAAACTTCTTTTTACTCTAATTTAAAATAGTAAATTTAGAATATCTTTTTTGCACTTGATTTTGTAAAATTCAGAAACTTCTTTTTATGTCTAATTTAAAAACTACTTTTATATAAATAGTAAATTTAGAACTTTTTTTGCTTTTAATTTTCTAAAGTTTAAAAGCTTCTTTTTATGTCTAATTTAAAAACCACTTTTATAAAATTTAGAAACTTATTTTATAATTGTAAATTCACACTGATTAAAATGTTATTTTATACTGTCTTTCCTTATAACAACATTTAAACTTAATAGCAAAACATAAATAAAATATCTAGTAAGTGAGAAACAATATTGAGTCTTTCTTTGGTTGAGGAGAAAATGCGATAAGTTCTTTTTCTCAAGTTCCCTTAATCTCTTGCAAATCATATCAATATTTTGTTAAAAAGTAAAACCCTTATATTTGAAAGAATCCTCTACAGCGAGTTTGAATCCTCCTTCATAAGTTTTCCATTACCATCTAAAATCTGAATTCAATTTTTGAATTTAATGCATCTAACATAATTTCAATTTGGTGGGGAAACAAAAATAATGTGAATCTTCCAATTTTGAAAGCCATACAATCAAACAAAAACAAAAGTATATGTCCATCATGGAAAGGAAATAATAGAGTATTATTTGTGATAGTTGAGGTTTATGATGATCGAAAACAACAAACATCATTTCTTTATTTTTCTATGCACATACTAATATCTATATTGTTGTGCATCACATTATATTGCAAATAAAAATTTACAAGAAAAGGGAGGATGAGGCAATCAGATATGTGCTAAAAATGTTGATAAAATCATTTCAATTGATAAAAATATTTAAAAAATTGTAAACGATGATTTTGGTTTTCCCTCACAATGCTTTACTCCTCCTAGGGTTTTTCACCTAAAAGGAGAAAGGGGATTGGATGGGGTTCAAAATGAAAGGGTTTACAGTCAAATTCAATACAAACTAGATGTATTATTCCTGATTAAGATGTTCTAATGTTCTAATCTGAAATTGAAATGTCCTAATAATGCAAAACTTAGAAAATGTAAAGTGCTGGAAAACACAATGTGGTAGGCAGAAATGCCTAAAAATGCAACTAAATGAAAATGAAAGAGGTGCACCTAGAATATGAAGCTTGATGTTGGGAGATTATGGAATCCTAAAAAATTGGCTGAAAATGCTTACTAGGACACTTACACCAGGTTGGGCAACTTAGTCCTAGTTTCAAGAAACTTTGCCGGAACGAGAATCTGCCAAATGGGTATCCAGAAATGTCAAAACTAGTTTTCAGGCCCCGAAGTAGGACTAATCCACCACTAGTGGTGACTTAGTCCACCTAAAATCTTAGGAAATTCAGGAAAAAATATTGTAGCCTCAGGTCTGCACTTTCTTTTCTAATAGGTGTTCGCACTCGATTCTGTAAAAAAGGGGTAGAAAGCCTCTCCAAGCTTGAACTAGGGTTGTGTTGACTTGATTTAATTTGTAGAATTTTGACCACCTTTCAAAACCTAATTACTTGATAAATATGCATACACAAGTCTACAAACACACATGCAAAGGGGAAAAATGGTTGCGGGTAGGAGAATAGGGGTTTGCCTTGGTCAAACCCCACTTTGGTAATCAAACGCTAAAAAAATGAAATGAAATTAAAAGAGTATGATAAATAGATAACATGCAAATGTCATAAACTTACCACATCTTTGATATTCAAAATTTGAAGATATACAATGAAGTGCTCCAATGGATTGACTTGATAATGCTTGATTTGCTTGAATGCTTGTGAATAACTTGATGAATGCTTGAATGCTTGTGAATTAGGAGAGTGTAGGAGGAGATGTAGAATGAGGGGAAAAACCCTTATTTATACCTAATTTTATTAAAATTTCCTGAAAGTAACACATCATAGGCCGACCTCAACGGTTAGCGGACAAATTCCCGCTAGAAATTTAAAATTATTTTGAGTTTTGTGCCAAAAGGACTAAGTTGCCCCTATTGGAAACTTGGTACCACTTAAGCAAATTAAGTGGGTGTCAGAAATTTTGAGGCATTAAAAGTTGTCCAACAGGAATATCCTCAAAAACACACTTGAAAATGGTTGAAAAGTGCATTAAGGGGTCAAATAAAGCATAAGAAAGGTGTAAATAGTGAAATTAAGCCTAGAAAAGCATGAAATCTTGTTACAAGACTTTACAACACTTGAAAATAGGACTTAATAAGTGATGAAAAGGTGTTTTTAAATGAATTGTAATGAATAGAGTCTAGAAAAGTGTAGAAATGTTTTACAACACTTCACAACACCTTCACAAGACATCATAGTTTGAATGTTTAGGACCTAATGTGAATGTTTTGACCTCATTACAACACTAAACCTAGGAAAAATCAAGCCAAAGTCCATAAGAAAGAATCAAGTGAGCGTAAAAATGTCAACTATACATTTTTTGGCAACACATTAAGCCCCCACTTTAGTGAGAGGATCAACTTGCTTCAAACTCTCACTAAAGTAGCCCAACATGCAAATCGAGAGGGATCCTAATGCACTCATGTTGGTAAGATGAAACGAAAATAATAAAGAGGGATGATCAAGCCCCCAAGATCAAGATCTCATGGCAAACCAAATATAAGAACAAAGGAACACACGTGATGAAGAAAAGGAATGAAAGCTTTGATCTTCTATCCAGCTCATTGTGGATTAGATCTAGGCTGGTTGTTTGAAATAAGAAATGTGAACTCACTCTAGGGCAATAAAACTTATGGCTGTCTGCTGGGTGAGAAGCCCCAAGTATACTTACTTTGGGGCCATGGAACTTCTAGTTATCCGCGGGCTGAGAAATCCCAAAAGGTGAGAAACATACGCTTAGTTAGTATGTACTCACACAAGTAGGTGGCTATAGGGAAAGTCGTACCTCAGAATGGGCTTCTTGCTTAACCATATCAAAGTTATACCTCCTGATAACTTTAATAAAGCACCACAAAGACAATGTCGGTTCGTGCTTCATGAGACAAGCAAAGCTTTGTATGCTTAGAACTCATGAACAAATGTGAGGGTACCACAAGCATGCAAGTTGCATTATGCAAGGTGGCAAAAATGTAAAAGGTAAAATGAAAAAAATGAAATTTAAAATGCCAAAGATGTTCAAAGGAGTCTTCTTAAGTTCATGTGAGGTCTATCACTTAGGGAACATTGTGTCTAATGTCTCCAAGAGAGGACCAATCAAAGAATAGTATATTCACAACTTAGGGGATGCAGTGTGTTGCATCAGGCCACCAAGAGGAATGTAATATGCTAGGATAGATCACACTTATGAAGGACATCATATCCAATGTCATCTCAAAATGGAAAGCTCATCGTATGAAGTGACAAGCCTACACTAAGAACCAAGAGTGCAAATGAAATGATGCCAATGTATGCCCCCCACTTTAAAATAATTGCTACACACCGTTCTATGAGCAATTACTTTAAAGTAGCGAAGGAAAAGTGCAAAAGAGAAACAAGACATGAGAGCCAACTTGGAAAGCTCCTATTCCAAGTCATATGTTTCTAAGTTAGGTTGTGTCATGTAAATGAAAAAGAGAACAAAAGAAAGGGAGCTTCCCCCTAGAAAGGAACACACCATTTACACATAAGGGATCTATGGATTTGGGGTCAATATGTTCATTATTGCAATGTCTTTATTTAAAGAGCTTAAAACTATCATCATTCCCCAAAGCACATTAAACTAGAAGAATGAAACAAAGAGAGCGAAAACAAAACAAAAGAAAAAGTCCATTTTGGGTCAACATGGAAGAGACATTGTGGTCTCAACGCTTTGCATTGTCCCCAAAAGGGAAACACAAGCGAAAAGAGAACAAAAAGGAAAAAATAAGAGAAAAAGCTTTTGGGTCAACATGAAGGAGGCATTTCAGTCTCAATACCTTGCATCATCCCCAAAAGGAGAACACAAGAAAAAGAAAAATTTGAAAGGAAAAGGGACCAATTGGGTCAACATGGAAGAGACATAGGGCATCTAAACACTTTACGCCATCCCCAAAAGGAAGACACAAAAGAAAAAGTGAAAAAGGAAAAAGGACCTTTTGGGTCAACATTGAAGAGACATATGGCATCTCTACACTTTGTGTCATCCCCAAAAGGAAAAAACACAAGAAAAAGTGAAAAAGGAAAAAGGACCTTTTGGGTCAAGATAAAAGAGACATAGGGCATCTCTACACTTTGCGTCATCCCCAAAAGGATAAACACAAAACAAAAGTGAAAAAGGTAATGCACAACACATAGAAGAATATAGGTACAAATAGGGGAAGTGTACAAAGAGAGAGAACATCAAATACACGTTATGGGGGAACACAATACACACATAAAATCACACCAAAGAAAAGGAAAATGAATATAAAGGCTAGTAAGGTGAATGTAAGTCAACCATATAACAATTCATCCACCTCTCCAATCATGTTCAGTGTATTGTGAGGGTGGTTGGTTGTCCAAAGGAAGAATTGCAAGTTTTAGACTAGGAGATGTACTAGGTTCTTTAGTTGGTATAGAAGATTTATCATTTAAGCTCATGGTAGATGAAAATAAAGAGTTTAGATCGTTATGCACTTCTTCATCTATTTTTGTGATCTCCTCATCATCATCATCATCAAGATTGATTATGATAGGAGGAAGAAGGGTTATTTCCAAGGAAGGATGTATCAAAATTTGTGGCTATTGGATCGGTTCATTTTGTTGTGAGGGCTGGACTATATTATCTTGTGGTAGGTCAGGGGGAGGGTGATCATATATTGCTTTTGTCAAAGGTGAAGGTTGATTTTCCTTATTTTCTTCCATTTATGATTGACAAGCAAGGAGACGATGACGACACCTATGCTCCCTAGTGTAGGAGTTTAGGTGGAACTCCTCAAACCCCCCAGAATCACCTGCAAGACAAAAACTTCCACAAGAGAGAAATGGCAGAAATATCATGCTTTGATTAAGATGCAAGGATGTCAAATTGATTATGACATGACATGATTACAAATGTACAAGATGCCTGAATATATAGGCATGAGAGAAAACCTAAAATGCAAGAGATGTTGCCATGTGTCTTGATCTAACAACATGTGACAACATGTGAACCCTAATGGTGATGATCATTAAATGAAGGGATAAGTTTTAGAAGGACAACTCATCTTCTAGAAGGAATCTTATCCCACCAAACAAGGGAGGGAATATTATCCCATTTATTAAATGATTGCAACCTAGGACTAATGATTTATGACCTAAGTTAACTTATGCTAGTGTAATAATTAATTAATTACACCAACACCCCCCCATAAGTGCAACTTAGGGAGGAAAATGCAATGATTATGCAGAGATGATGATGGGTCCCGGCTACAAGGCCATGTTAGGTACCCATGTACATGATAGATGCAAAAAATCTCCCACAACCGGAGAAAAGAGGAAAACCCAGTGGGAAGAAAACCCCTCTCCAAAAAGAAGATGAAAATGCAAAAATGTGAGATAGGATGGGAAGGATGGAGGACTCCCAAATACCCCCAAGTACACCATCTGTCACATGGATACAATATATTAGCCCCCCATAGGGAGGAGATAGAAATGCTTCCCATTTCGGATAGGAATTGAAGGAAGGATGTATGCTGATGATGATGTCTTTGAACTCTGCTCAAGTGTCTCCTTGCCTAATGAAGAAAATGTCATAATCAATGGTGACAAACCAAGATGATGCAAAAACTGATGTTGAACAATATCCAAAGACAAAGATATATAAAAAATTTTTTTGCCTCAGAGGACAACTAACTGGGATGATTTTTTGTTGCAAATTGTAAGGATAGTACAATTGATTTTGCAAACCCTAAAAATATCTCTGAAGCTCCCGGGTTGATGTATCCGATTTTGATGAATGGACAGGTGATCATAGGGTTTCGAGGCCTTCTGAAGACAATGGCGAGCTCGGATCTGACTCAATCTGCTTCAGAAATCAGCTTGGTCCCAGGTGGAAACAAGTAGCCTGCAATGGAAACCTTCAGCCTGCGAAGAATCTCGCACACCAACTTTCTTGATCGAGGGTTGATGTTTCACTGGATAAGCTCTGATACCATGTTGGGATTATGGATGCACAGTCATTGAAGCTGCAGTCTTCGATGTAGGACTTTTAAGCCAGGAAAGATAATCAACCACCCAGAAAGTGTTGCAACTAGGCATGCACAATAAAGATATCAATTAGATATCCATAATCCAATATATCATATCAATATTGAATCTCTATTGTGCATGCCTAGTTGCAACACTTTCTGGGTGGTTGATTATCTTTCTTGGCTTAAAGGTCCTACATCGAAGACTGCAGCTTCAAGGACTGTGCATCCATAATCCCAACACCTAGCACCGCGACTTTGTTTAATTCTATTTTGAATTTGTTGAGGTGTAAGAGCGGGTTGATCCACCATAGGTTCCTTTTCTTTTGAAGTGGTAAGAACAAAATAAAGTAAATAAGATGGGTCAATCACTTTCTCTTTAGCTTTATACACTTTTTTGATGCGAGGAGGCATAATGGGATCAATTTCAGTATCTCTTGGTCATTTAAACGATGAAGGTGAAGTGTTTGTGGTTGGTTGCTTAGGGGGTGGTGTTGTTTGTTTAGTTTCAGACTTAGGCTAAAGCATGGTCTCATCTATGATGGGAGAAGTGGAAGTGGACGGGGAAATCGAACGAAGAGACAACTCGGCTATTCATTTGGCTTTGAACTTTTGATAGGCTATGAAGAAGAAATATTTACGAGGGGTGATAGGCTCCATAGGTTTAGGCCAAAAGGATTATAAGGAAAAATTACCTTTAGAAGTCAATGGATGAAAACCACTATTGTGTACAGTAAATATTTCATTTCCATGTGGAAACTTCAAACATTTATGAACAATAGAGGGGACCATTTGATCGAGTGAAGCCAAGGGTGGCCTAGCTGCAGACGAAATTGATCTGATTGTGGAATAATAGAAAATGTTACATCCAAAGTTTTGGGTCCTACTTGTAAGGGGAGTATGATTGATACAATCGTAGGGCATGCAAAACCAATATGTGTTTTAATCCATGTAGTTGGTTTATTATAATCTTCTTGATACAACTCATGTAATACTAAAAACTCTTCCATGATCACATTCTCACCACAGTTGGGATCTCTTAATATCCCATTGGTAGGCTTATCATAGATTCAACTGACTATGTAAAGAGGACCATCGAGAATATTTTTAAGCATATCTCGAGAAGAAAAGGTAATATCAAGAGATTTATTGGTTGGGACCTTACAAGGGATAACATCTATCACACCCACAAGTTCATCCATAGGATTAACTTGGGTAAAATTTTGAGAATATCAGGTTGCTCATTATTTGTATCAATGTTCATCACATGAGGGTTTGAAGGTTCACTAGCCTTGAAAAATGAAACATTGTGTTTAGGCATGGGATTGGTAAATATTTGTAAATTCTGGTTAAGGGGTGCAACAGACTTATTGCCTTGATCATTGACACTTGCAATGGATAGATGACCTGAATCAATGAGGTCTTGAACTAAGTGTTTGAGATGCTTACATTGTTCGGTGTCATGTCCATTTTGGTGATGAAAATGAAAATAAGAATTTTGTTTAAAGGTAGTGGTAAAGGCTTGGTGGTATCAAGTGGTTTAACGGTAGGTAAAGTTATCATCTGTTGTTGTAGAAGTTGATTCATTGTGTTATGGAGAGTATCGGGTAAGGGTGTAAATTCTCTTCGGGTCCCCGTAGGTAAAGGGCACCGCTACATTACTAGATGCCACTTGACTTGGAACAAGTTGGGTTGGTTGCAGAGAAGGTTAGTTGAACTATAAAAAGCCTTGATTTGGTTTTCTAAAGTTTTGCACGTTGTTTTGCTCAAAATTCTCAGCTCAGTTAGAAGTGGAATTTGAATCACGACTAGAAACCGAGTTGTGATAGTCACAAAGGGTCGTGCATAAATGCATGAACGAAGGAAATTTCATCACAGTCAACTTATCCTGAAGGTGATTATGCAAGTTTTTGATATACATATTTTGTAGATGTGAATTGGGAATCTTGACCTCAATTTGAGCATATAATGACTGATAACGTGAAATGAAGTTAGTTACTTTTTCATTGGCGTTTTGTTTACATCTCATTAAATCAGCCATTGTATTTTTGGGAGTCATATGGACTTGGAAATGACTTATAAAGGATTCACAAGTTCATTAAATGATCAGATTGAATGATTGGGTAAGTTGGAAAACCACTCCAATGCAGTGTGTTTTAAGGTCCTAAGAAAATTTTTAGCTAATAATTTGTCATCAAGGAAAAAATCACTACACAAGGCTGTATAAGCATTGACATGATTAGTAGGGTCTCCTTTACCTCCGTACTTCTCAAACCTAGGCATTTCAATTCCCCATGGAATTTGAGTGCGTAAGATCTCAAGGGCTAATGGGATACTACAAACATGATATGTGGGTGGAGAATTGTTGTTACATGGATGAAACGATGTGAAAGAGTTGTGTAATGATGGGATCAGTGTAAGTGGTATGAGGTGGAAGGGAAAATGGTGATGGAGTGTATGTAATGTTAGGGGAAGTGAAAGGAACACTAAGAGGGGTGAAGGTGGAAGATGGAACATGCAATGCCACAAAAGAACTAGTAATGCTAGTTGGAATAGCGAAGGAAGGAGTCACATGACTAACCTATTGCATAGTTGTTGTAACTTGAGGAGAGGTATAGGTTGGCATGGATGCTATGGTTGAAGGAGGAGGAATGTGAGATCCTCCTTGACTTACAACAATGTTTGTTGGTTGGGATTTGGAAGGAATATGTTTGTTGTATATTGTTGATGGTTTTTTTAGCACTTCTCAACATAGGCAATGCATAGCCACATTACCTCTCTTGAAAGGCAATCTGTTGCAAACAAGTTGTAGAAAATTACCCCAAGGTCTCTTAGGTGTCAGGTCATGACAATGCTTGGAATCTCTTAGATGTTTGGTGTGTTTTGTTGGTAACATAGGGAGGTCTTAAATGAGTTAAGTTGGAGGGGGATTGGCTCTTTAGATGGAGTTCATAATTTTTTTGAAGTGTTACTCTATTGCTACAAGTTCAGGACAATAATCTAAAAATCCACTTTGATCTTTAGATTTAGCTTTACAACTTGCAATGAACTTCATCTAAAGTTACTATTTAAAAGAAAAGTGAAAAGGGAAGGGAAGAGAGTAAGTTCCTAGACCTGAAACTACTAATGAACAATGACAATGGAGGATGCTACAGTTGAAAACCTTCCGAAAACTAAGTCCCACTTAAACAGGTTAGCTCATAGTCTCATGAAACTAGTGCAATCTTCTAAGGTCTATAGATGTTCAATAATTCATTCACCATAAAGAATGAAAAAAAGATAGAATTTAAGTGCAACATTCAAATAATGTTCAAAC